>KZ652844.1:75118-85281 GCA_001010745.2 Gerris buenoi
AAAAAAATGTAAATTTTTGAGTTTACCACATTTTTTTGAATTGCGCATGCGCAAATCTAATTATGGACTTCTGTATATTTTTCCTCTGGTTGGGTCAAAAAGTTGCACCAGGGTTCCAAATTTCAGCACTTTCGCTTGAACGGTTCGGACCCTATGAACCAAAGAGCGACGGACGGACGGACACATCACCCTCGGCATAAGGGTTTTGAGAAGTATCTACAAAACCCTAAAAACGACGACATCCTAGATCTATCTTCTAGTTTTCTGTTGGTAAAATATTTGAAATAGTTTTGAAAGGAACTATTTTTCGGTAGGTTAGAACAGCTTTAAAAAATAAAAATAAATTATGGACATAGTTTGTTATTTTTAAGATATCATATAGGTAGAATAATAGAAATGGAAAGCCTCTCCACTAATCATATGTTTATTTCACATTCAGAACTAGCTTTCGGCCTCTCGGCCATCATCAGTGCCTACAATAATGATTAAATCATATTATTCTGTTTATTTAATTGTTTTCCCTTCGTTTGCATTTACTTATTATTTCTATTGTTATCTCAAATTTATTCATTTAACCTTTGATAACTTCTTTTTAACTTTTAAAATTTTTTATGTGAACTACATTAGTGTTTGTACTATACTTACGTTATTGTTTGTCTTATTGTAGGCACTGATGATGGCCGAGAGGCCGAAAGCTAGTTCTGAATGTGAAATAAACATATGATTGGTGGAGAGGCTTTCCATTTCTATTATTCTATTAATATCAACTCCACTTGCGCTCTTAATCTTCATATCATTTAGGGATGATAATTAAATATACTAATCAAGTTGCGCATTTGTTGTCGTAGCACGTTGAATGCTATAAGCCTGGTCATATAGCAATAAATTATTTTGTTTTTATTCAATTTCGGCATTAGCACATTGTTGTTTATCCTTTGTATACACATAGTATAGGGGCTAATTAGAATATTCCTGAAACAGTTATTCAGCAGTTTCTATGTATTAAAACCCCTCTTTTAAATCTTCTTTAGCATCTATTCTTAATATTTACTTTCTCATATACATCGTATGTAAAGAGAAAGTACTATTGTGATGGGGGAGGTAGAATATGTAAGAAAAATAAAAACCTATCATTTTTGGGGGAGGGGAGTTGGCGACTGCCACTTTTTTTAGAGGAGGGAAACTAGTTCCAGTTGGATAAAGATTGTTTAAGATGGTTGGAGATGGTTTGATGTGGCTAGTGGTAGTTAGGTCCGCACCAACCTCCAACTACCTCTAAACTTCTCCCAGCACCTTAGATCACTTAAACCACCTGGGCAGAGCCGACTAATTTGTGAAAAAGTAAAATAAACAAAGAAAAAAATTGTCTCTGTAGTTAAAGACATTTTATTTTTTATAAAATAGCTAAACTTTCGGACCGTCAAACTCAAAATACTTTTTCAATACATTAGTATATTTATGTTATTCTATATTAATATAGTTTGTACACAAAAAAGGCGAGTGAGTTAAAAAGAGCAGGACATTATTAAGTGTGAAAGTGGACTTGATGTTTAGTGAATATCTCCCACAAAATAAATTTTCATTTTCATTTTCAGTTTTTTACCGGAACTGGTATAATAGTTTAGAGGCCGAAAGCTGGCTTTGAAATTGAAAATTAATTCTGAGAGAGACATTGGTTTTAATTACACTATTAACTCTGTTTTCTATTGTTTTTTTGTTGAAACTTAATAAGACTATTTCATTATAAATTGGAAATAGAAAGCTATTATTGTAGGTTAATTAAATTTTTTTTCAATTATCATGTTTTTAAAAGTGTAAATGCAGGTCGTGCTTTTAGAACAAGATGACTTTGAGTTGCTTAACCTCATTTGTTTTAAATCTGAAATTATAAAAATAACCCTTCTCTACGACTCGTTAACTTAGTAGAAAGCCATTAAAATATCAAAATTCCTTTTGAGCTTATAAGGCATTTTTCCGCGTTAGGAGATTGTTAAATCTTTATTTTTCCAGGCATTTTCTCTCTTTGGTTCTGGCTGTTGTTAAAGTGTACTTAAGTGAGTAAAAACACTTGACTTTCACTAGCCTTGATTACATTTTCCAAGATTCATAAACTTAAAGCAAAATTAACAGTAACGAAGCTAATTAAGTTTTTCGGGGGCTTCTGGTGGAAATTGAGTGCTCTGCTTTTCTCCAAACCTAACTTATACACAGTATGCGAAAGACTGTTAATCACGCTAAATTAGAAAATTCTCGGCTGGAAAGAGTTTTTATTTTTCAACGACATTTTACTAAGTACATACAATTTGTGAATTTTACATGGTAGATTTTGATTTATTCATAAAGGTTTTTTTGTGGAAACAGCAAATGAATACATTCTGAACCTTGCTTGAAGCATTTTATTTATTCTCGTAACCTTCTCTTTGGGAATAACTAATGTCATATAGTACTTCCTTCTTCATTTCTAATGGAAGAAAAAAAATGAAAATAACAGGCGATATTAAAGAATGAATAATGAAAGAAACAGGAAGAAAAAGAAGCATCCTGCAAATTAATTAAGCGCTAAAAGATTGAATGAGGTAAAAAGAATGATTCGGTTTTTTTTAATGAAGCACCATTATTAACAGAATTAAAATAGCAAAGATCGCTATAAGGATTTCTTTAAAATGACTTTTCATATGTTATATGAATCACTATACTGATTATTATATAAATAATAATTTGTTAAATGAAAGAAAAGTAAGAATTCTTTAGATAGAACTCTTGGGTTCTTTCTTTTAAAGGTTTCTAACGATAGCCTTTTTTCCTTGTTGAAAAAAAGGTGTTTTAAAACGTGAAGACCGAGAAGTGTAGGAGGCCCACTGAAAAAAACCCTGGTTATTCACACCATTACGATATTATGGATCATGAAATCAGCCACTAGTGCGTTTCAGTCTTTGAACTCGCACAGAGAGCTCTGAACGTCATAGAGAGGTGGTGTGGGAGAAACAGCCTAGGGGTTAACCCTGGAAAGACTGTGGTGATTCCTTTCACTAAGAAAAGGAAACTGAACGGCGCTCGTACCCTGTACCTGGGAGGAAGGAGTCTTGAGCCGTCAGATACGGTTAAGTATTTAGGAGTGACTCTTGACAAAAAACTTAATTTGGATTGCCACGTAGAAAGCAAAATCAACAAAGCGTTAGCTGCTTTCTGTGTGTGCAGAAGAGCTATAGGTCCATCTTGGGGCCTAAAGCCCAAGGTAATCCACTGGATGTACACTGCTATAGTCAGACCTATTCTTTCATATGCGTGTATTGTATGGTGGCCCAGAGTATTATTGTCTTCTACAAAAAAGAACTTAGATCATCTTCAGAGGACAGCAAGTCTGGGGATACTAGGGGCGATGAGAACAGCACCGTCCTCAGCTTTAGAGGTACTGGCGGGACTTCCGCCCTTGGACCTTTTTATTCGTTACGAGGCCATGCTAGCCTCATACCGACTTCATTGTATCGGCCGATGGTTGGGATATGACAACCGAGGTGGACACGAAAGGGCATGGGAGCTTCTAGTGGAAAGATGCCCTATGGCAATTATGATACAAGATTATTGCATTGCCAGATGGCAATTTAAGAGCTCTTGGAGTTCCTCCTTTCCTTCTATTGAAGACTGGGAAGAAAACAGAACGGCTATATCTAGTACGAGGAAGGACGTGTGGTACACGGATGGATCCCGCATAGATCAACTGTCGGGGGCTGGCATTTACTGCAAAGACCCCGGATACGAGATAAGCGTCAGTCTGGGGAAACACGCAACAGTGTTTTAATCAGAATTGTATGCCATCCTGGCCTGTACTCAAATTAATAAGTACAAAGAACAGGCACAAAATAGACAGATTTATATCTGTACCGACAGTCAGGCAGCAATAAAATCACTGACTGCACCCAAATGCACATCCAAGCTAGTTTCAGAATGTAAGCAAACTTTGGAATCTCTTTCTAGAACGAATAAGGTAAAACTGCTATGGGTACCAGGACACAAAGGCATTGAGGGAAATGAACGCGCGGATCTTCTAGCAAGACAGGGTTCCAGCACGATGCCCGTGGCACCAGAGCCCATTGTGGGTATCTCACGTTGTGTGGTCAGAATATCAATCAGGAAGTTCCTAAACAGGGAATTTCAGGAGACCTGGGAAAAATCTCCCGGGTTGAGGCAATCCAAGTTATTCATAAAAGGACCCTCTTGTGGGCTTACTAAAAATGTGTTGTCTAAATAAAAAATCTTGCCAGAAAATGACTGGTTTTTTGACAGGCCACTGCCACCTTAATAGGCATCTACAGCTAATAGGTCTGATCAACGAATCAACTTGCAGGCTGTGTGGCGAAGAGGAGGAGACTCCTGTACATCTGATAAGTGAATGCCCTGGGCTGCTTAATCACAGATGGCTGACCTTTGGAGAGCCAACGGTTCCACTCAGAGAACTACCAACGATACCCATTAATAAACTGATAACTTTCTGTCAGCGAATAAAAATATTATGGGAGTAGAAGATGGAGAGAACAAAGAGAGATGGTATCTTCTGCAACCCGGGTTTGCTCAAAGGACCCACATTGTGGTCTATGTCTCTGGGACTTGCTCCCCCCGGATCAAAAAAAAAAAAAAAAAAAAAAAAAAGTTTCAGTTCACATCTATTTGCTGAGCACCAGTATATAAATCACATTATATCACCTCTCTGAGATGTAAACCATGTGGCGAAACATCGCGATGTATATAACACTAGGCATCGCGTGGATCTTTCATTGTTTTTTTATTTGCGTAATGCAATAAATATTGAAAATTAAGAAAATACCTTGTTTATCATGATGAGTTGGTAGTTATTGAGGATGATTGTAGTAAAGAGCCGTGTATTGAGGAAACAGGACTATCCCTTAACCCCTTAGCCTACTCCATTGAAACCATTGTAAAATGTATCACTTCACTACACAAACACTTCTGCTTGTATCAAGTTCAAATTTTACATGCATGTTCTGATTAAAAATTAAATTATTCAAGTGAAGTTTTACTACAATCGATACTTTTGAACGTATGATATTGATAAAACGTTATTTTCTCTATTTTAAACGTTTAGGTCCACTGAATTAGTTTTAGTGATCTTTAACACTTCATAGCGGTGTCCTTGTTGGTTTCACTAACAAATTGCTTTGAAAAAAAAATTGTCTCATTGAATACATGAAAAAAGAATTTTTTCCTGTCTTTGAATTCCAATTTAAAATGTTAAAATGTTCACGCGGGCGTTGCGCCCCAATGCTTAGGCGGTTAAATTTGGCATTGGAAAATGAATATGTGAACCAAATTTCACACAAATCGGTATAGTTTTAGTCCAGAGCTTCTTCTTGAAAAATTCTGAAATTCTTGAAATTTCCAAAGTCCTAAATCGTTTGTACAAAAACTCTCTTCGTCGAAACTTTATCCGCCCAAACATTCGCCGACAGCGGTGTTTTTACCATTCTATCATACAATATAAATTTTGATTTCCATCTTGTTTGGGGGACTTCTTGTTTCAATTTTTGTTAAATAATTGGGTTGATGGGCAGATTTGTCTTCTTTCTTTCCTGTTATTTCCATCGTTCTTAGATGTTTTCCACCTAATGCAGCCATATCTTCCTTGGCCTGCTACTACTTCTTCCAACACTTTATACTTCTCCATAACAACATATCTGTTGTATTTTCTCAGTTTAGCGTCATTTTTTGTCGTATAATATGTTCTAAATAATAGTCTGAATTTGAAGTCTTTATTATCACTCCTATTCTACATAAAGCTTCATGACGGGGGTGCTTACTTAAAGAAATGATTCCCTTAATTTTTTTTAAGATATATTAAGGTGTATAATATGGAAAATGAATTTTTAATATACAATTTATTTTGTTATTAATTATCTATGAATTTATAATATTTATTTATACACTGAATATTTGACACTGAAAGGTCTTTTTTCCGAATTGCTATTGAAAATTTTAAAGTTTAAGAAAAGGTGATGACATTTTTTCGTCTTGTTATAATATGATGAGACAAGGAATGTGTTTTACGTAAAATTTGAATAAAATGAGTTGGGAAAGAGGAAAAAGGAAGGAGTTAAAAAGAGATGGAGACAAGGTTTATATACATGATTATTTACTTGTTAAATATTTATCCATTCAATCTTAAATAAGGGTTGTGGGAGGTTTCGAGAGTAAGTTGCCGAGGGTTTGTGTTGTAAAGAAGATGGCGTTGCGGTATGTTCCATGTTATTCCAGCCGGATGAGCCTTCGACTTCTCCTTCCCTTGGGAGTTCATCATGGAAAAGATACAACTTTGATGTTACCAAAAACTTTGAAATCAACTTTCTACTTCACTTCATTTTATCCTCTTTACTTTGCTTACTTTATATTGAAGAATGATACTTCAGTATGTTTTCCCTGTTATTTTAGTAACTAAACCATTTTGTTTAAGATTAATTAAAGGTAGCAAAGATGTGAACTCTCCTCGGAAATTATTAAGATATAATATTTTAGATATATACTTTAAAAGTATTATAAGAAATTGTTATACAAAATTAGTAACACTTTATTACATAAGATTATTATTTTTTTTTTATTATATTCAGTCCTCAAGCATAACAAATCAGGGCTATTTATAGTTGAAAGCATCAAGTACTTACTTAAAAAACTCATAAACTTAATATTCTTTAAACTAACAACTAACATTATGGTGGCACAGCCCTTAGAGAGCCTTAGTCTGCCAATAGGTAACTATTTATTATGTGTAATGGATGCATGTGTGTCACTCCATCAGCTAGCTGTACCCGGACTTACTTTTTTTCCTTTCTGACTGTCTCTCACCGCATGTCCAACTTTAGGTTTGTACATACTAACTATAAGTTTATGATTTTTATTTTTAAAATAATATGACTACCATTAATTTAATATTAAATTTTAATTTGCTTAATTGCTTCATTAATCTTGATACTTGTGTTATGAATAATTGCTTCACTGTCGTAAACTAAATGTTTGTCTACTATGTTAAATATTTATACATATATTAATTATGTATGATTTGATATGTATGTATTATGTTATGTATTTTGATTAAATTATAAATGATTTTTTTCCATAAATATAGTGTCAGTACAATGAATGAATGTAAAACAAGAATTCGAGAATAAATTTATCTTGATTCGTAAGTTGGGATTTTTTGGGCCTAATAATAATATAGAGGAATTTTTGCAATACCCTCAAAACTGCTATTTGAAGGGTAATTTATTTATGATCTGTGTTGTATAAATTGCTTTCCTTGAAACTATTTGACTAAGTAACGTGACCACATGGCCAGTGTACTTGTTTTATAGTCATTTATGATTGACGGACGGTTGTAAAGTTGTACTAACTCCCTATTAGTTCTAACTAAGCGCCAGCCAATGTCATCGTAAAAAACCCCAAACGTCTTCTTAAGCACTTTCACATGAACATAATATTAGCTTTTTATCCTTTTCTGTCTGCGTCCACGATTCCGAGCCATAGGTGACAACCTGCTTGATAATGGTATTTTATATCATAAGTTTCGACTGTCTTGTCACTAAAGACGACCTTCCCAGCTTAATGAAACTGTAATAGCACCTATTCCCTGCCGCTATTTGAGGTTTTATTTCCCCCGAAACGTCATTATCCTCAGTGGTTACTCCGAAGTATTTAAATTGTATCTAATTCTTGGTTATTCCTCCTTCTGTTTTTGTTACGTCTTTTGATCATAATATGGCTTGTTGGTCTTGTCTTGGCTGATTCCCAGCCCCATGTTACTAGCTTCATCTTTCAAGATGTCAAAATTTTCTTTCAGCACACTGGCTTTTATTGCAAGTTGATCCATATCATCAACAAAAACCATGTTGGTTCATTCAGAGAGCCTGCCAGGTTAGTGGGTTGCCTCCTCACAAGTGCCTCCAAGACAGGAGGAGTGTCCAAAGAGAGTCTCCTTGTTTCAGACCCTTTGCTGCACCCGAATTCCTCTGCCAGATCCCCTTGTATTGTCATCTTCACCGATTTGATAAATTTCCATGGAATTCTGAACTCCTGCATTATGCAGTATAGCCTTTTTGCTGTAATTACTGTCGTAAGGTGATCGAAAATCCACGTTGTTGAACTGTGGTGTTTAATTTGTGCCACTTTTAAAGTATTAATCTTAGTGTCACATCCTGTCCGTCTGGATCTGGACCAGATGTTAAGGTCCGTCGTTGCACGGTTTTTTCAAAATCCAAACTGGTATTCACCCAAAACTGCTTCTAGGTACGGTTTTAGCTTTGTTGCCTGGATCTTCAACAACACCTTGTATTGTGGGTTAAGGAAGGATTTAGTTCTGTCACCTTTTTTAAAAGTGGTAAAAGTCTTCCGTTCTGTTAGCATTACTTCCTCCTTCCATATTTTTGTGAATACCATTACCATCTCTATCAGCGCACCTCCATTATATTGAATGATCTCCGCAGTTATACCATCTTCCCTTGGCGCCTTGTGGTAACATATTTTCATCAGTATTATTGTCATCAGGTCTTCCCTTGTTGGTGTTGAGATATCTATATGGTCCTTGACATTTGTGACAGGTTTGTCATCTTTGGTTACAAGGTTAAACAATTCATAAAAGGCTAGTCTAAATAAAGTTAAGAAAAATCAAATACATAAATAATAATAAAAACATACTCTAAGGCATTTATTTATTGAATAATATACTCTACTGATGGATGAAAAATTTTTGGAAGACTGCAAAAAAATAAGAATTTTTCAAAAAGAACTTAAATTTTTAATTTATTGGTGTACATTCATGTTCCTGAATATGTATTAAACTTTCGGTACTTAAGTACTTTTTGTTATACAATGTACCAACAAAAACAGTATGGGTAGATTCAAAAATCCCTCCCCTTGCCATGTTTAAAACTTTTAAACATTTTCTGAGTTAACATCTAAACGGTGTTTTCGGTTCCGGGGGTGTTTTCGTTTATGAAAACTAAAAGTTTTCATCTAAGTAGCTTCAGAGAGAAACTAGTGAACCATGATAATATATTACTCGTTGTCTGGAAAACTCGTTTCGAAGGCTGATCGACCCTTTTCTGCAAAGAAGGCAAGAGAAGTTCATATTAATCATAACTTAAGCTTTCAATTTGGTGAAACTATAGGATTTTAGGGAAAAACTATGTGTTTACACTGTTATATTTCTCATAGATGGACGCTAAGCCAAATTGAAGTTGTTGTTTTTAATTAATTTGAAATAACATTTCGAGTTCAAAGTTTCTGCGTCACTTTAAATTATAACTTCAGTATTTTAGGTTGCAAGAATTGCTGCATAATAGAATCTAGTTAACGCTCAAGTATTCTGTTTATTTAAAAATATCGTGACCAGACATGTTATTTTAATTATAAAACATTCATAATTTTGTCTTTAAATTAATCAGAATTTAAAAATGTTTGGATTTGTTCTCATTTTATACATTGCAAAAACCAAAACCGCTCTAATTTTACAAATAGACAGCAAGCAGTCTATCTCTATGTAGAGGATGTGGCAAAAGTTTGGCAGCTGCTAATTATCTCCGTCAATATTTGAGATATCATACTACGGTTCTTGCAATCTTCGTCATGCATATAAAACTACTTTTTTTTGGTGAGTACCCATTTTCCCACCTTTCTGGTTGCCGCCGTATTGGATACAACTTTATTTGAAGCCGCCATATTTGGAAAGGTCTTGTTAAGACATAAGAAAAAAAACATTTGACGCAAACCAAATAGTCCAGGAGATAGCGTGCAAAAAAATGTCTGACTAACATCAAGCTAGAATTTTGCATACAAGTCAATCTTTTAGCGCCTTTTAAGAATATGTGGTTGGCTAAGTTCGTCTGCGGGACATAGCTTGGCAATAGGCGTTCGAAAAAAACAAACCGGTGGAGAGCGGCCATGTCTCAAAAAAAATGGTGGACAATGTGATTTTCATGATCCTGAGTACAGAATTAGTTAGTAGACCAAAAATCAAGTCGATGTTATTTTCACACTTGATAGGTTAGTTATTCAAATATTACTAAAAATAAACGTTGTCGCTTGTCAAGGGACGAACTAACATCAACTTGATTTTTGGTCTACTAACTAATTTTGTACTCAGGATCACGAAAATCACATTG
>KZ652844.1:116412-133247 GCA_001010745.2 Gerris buenoi
GAATTGACGTATCGAAATGAAAATTGCACCGAAAAATCAAGCTCGTTGAGACGATGATCCCTATTGAAAATGGGATATTTATGACGTAATTAACCCTTTCTGATGAGTCAGCAAAGATTGAAAAAAATACAAAAAATCAAATGAGGTATCGCTTCTTATATTTTTTGGGGTCCTAAATTTAAAATAAATCCTACCGCGGGATTCCGCAAGCCGAGCGAATTTCCATTGGAAATTTGTAGTTCAATGTTGTGCAGTTAAAACTTCTTTTAAACTACTACGATTATACAAATGCTACAAATTTCCAATGGAAATTCGGTCGGCTTGCGGAAACCCGCGGTTGGATTTATTTTCTGTTAATAATTTCTTTTAAATTAGATCTAAACTATGGGTTTATACATAATGTGTATATAATTTTTATATTTTCATATATCATATTCTAATTTAATAAAAAACCAAATTATTTTTACTTTATCTCACACATTTAGCATTAAAAAGAGAAGGATTGAGTGTGTTTTATTCCAAGACTGTACCAATAATATATACGAGAAAATTCGTATAAAATCCACGATTTGTTTGGGTCTAGAAATAATTCAATGAATAAATAGAAGCCCTAACACCAGCCTGTTTCTCCCTTATATCTCGGATGTCAGAAAAATCTATTGTTATTCAAAGCATCTGTAACTGACAATATTTTCTGTACGTTATACATTCATATTGCGTAGTTATATATACTTATAAAATAGTATTGTTTATAGCAAGACTTAGATTCGATTGCGATGACACGAAACTTAATCAACTAGCAACAATTTTAAATTTATGTGCTAAATTTGATGCACCATCCAAATTTCATAATTTCAGATAAGTAGTTTTCAAAATATGGGAGTTTGCCAAAAAATGTTGAAAAGAAGTCATTATTTCCGCCACACCACTGATGCCGGACTACTTTTTTGGGTTCAGTACCTCTACACTTGTAAATCAATAAAAATTGGCTTTTTTTCTTCTGTGTTAACTTCTTTCAGATAAGAAGATACAACCTTATCAATTATAAAGTATAATGATACATTACGTTCTGACACGGAAATTCTAATTATAGTACAAAGCCCCTTCAAGTCCCTTTTGTAGATACTTACATGACATATTTTGTTTATTAATTTCTATATAGATTTTACATGAATTATTTGATTAAACACTTCAAAATTCAATAAATCACTCGGTACATATTTAAACATTAAAAAAATAAATAAATAAATCTAACGTAACATAAAATAAATAAAAAAGAAGTGTGTTTGGGTCGTATTTAATTTGATGTCAGGTTTGAGGAGGGTGGGGGAACGCAAGCCGGATGAAGCGAGCGAGTCGAGACCCTAAAGTTATTTATTACTTCTCATAATGGAAAGCTCTCGTGCAACTGTCTACCGCTTTCCTTCCTAGTCTTGTCCTTGTTTTCCTTCAAAACTCTTATTATTTACGGCCCGCTTTCCCTAACTACAAAAATGAAAAGGAAAGTTTATATATATGTATAAATTTTAGTAAGACAGAAAGGAAAAGAGAAGGAGTTAGTTAAGGCGATAAATCATAGGTGCTAATTCATATATATGTATAGTATAATAATATAAGTTCCATTTTTATTCAGTTTTTGAAGGATAGAAATTTCCATATTATATTTCGTATGAATTTGAATTCTAGAAGTCCAAAGTAAAGTTTTAAGGTAATACTGTTACGAACTATTTCTTTAAATCCATCTTAACATTAATCACTGAAATATTATGCATACATCGATATAGAAATCTGTCCTAACGAATGGCGACGTCATTGTGAAATGATGTAGTTTAACTCTAATTTGGCGGAATTTATTGCCTCTAAAAATGCATAATATCTAAATATATTTTAAGGTTAAGTGGATTTTTCTATATAAAATGTTGCTAAACCGTTAATGTATCAATTCTTCCTAAGCCCGTGATTATTGAAGTTGAAAATATGATGTGTTTATTTGAGCCAGCGAATTTTAGAAGATATGAGATGTATACATTTAATAAGAATAAAAGGGAATAATTTTATCTATGTATAATTACCGGGTTAATTCATATTTTTCGTGCCAGAGAAATTTTCTAAAGGGTGGTCGGGTGTGGTTAGATGTGATTAGAGGTGGTCACTTGGTTAGAGATGCTTAGAGGTGGCTCTAAATCTTAGCCAAGTACCTACATTATGAATTTACCAATTACTGTTGCAAAATTTGATCCTATTTATTTAACTTGAAAATTTTAATTTATTCTATGTTTTATCATATACTTGTTTCCGAAAGCTTCCCTATGTTAATTATTATTTTACTTTATTTACTTACCACGCGTTCCCAAAGCTCACTGACAATTTTTTCTCCCTGTTACCTGTTAGTCTCTTATAAAGTTATAACTAATTTATGAGCAGGCCTGTATTCATAGAGGAGAAGGTTTGGGGATAAACCCACTTCCCCAGTGGCCTAGAAAAAGTTTAACAATTAATGAGATCTTTACAATAAAACATGAATAAATTGAAGTATAATTGTAAAAAAGTATCACAATTATAAAATAAACAAATAAAATTACAGTAAATATAATAATAATTAAGTATTGAATCAAAATATAACAAAAGTTAAAATTTGCAGAGCATGTAAACTTACACAAGTTTTATTTTTTGTTTGTCCAAAAAGGTTAAAAATTGGCAAAATATAAAATTAGAATTACAAACTATAGCAAAAGAATTTTAACCATAAAGTTGGCCAAACATTTCTTGTACTCTTTTTTATGTGTTCTATAAATAGTGTTAACTTTTTTTCTTAATTTGAATAGTTACTTTGGGTGGATTGATGTCAAGGTGTAAAATAAATTAAAATTAATCCAAATTTAAATTTACTCGATTCGTTTCGACCCTTAGGGTCGATCCACTGTCTTTATTTCTAAATTAACAAAACATTACTCAGTTAACATAATGTAAAAATTACAAATACTAGATTACTTAAAATAAATTTATAATACATAAAAACAACGGAAAACTGGAAATTTACACTTGAAATTTAAATAGTCTCTATAAGAGAGCGTCATTTTTTGTTTTGTATAGTAAGATATCATATTCTCAATGAAATTAATTAAATTTAGTAATTTTTATATAATGAAATGAGATTTATTTAGAAGTTGTAAAGGTAGAAATGTCTTCAATATATAAAGTAAGTCCTCAGAGGGACCTGCATATTAATTTCAACCCTCTGAACTCATTACTCCCCTTTCTCAAACCTACATAACTTTTTAATAACACTCGAATTTTGAAATCCATCTCATTATACTGTATACTTATGTTTACGCTTATGTAATTATTCATTTAGTGATAGGGTGCGAGAATCTACGTGCCACATTAATTAACTGATGTTTTTAAAAAATCGAACGAAATAAGAGAAAATATTTGCACATTTTTTTTTAAATGGATTTAAGGATGGAAAAGCAGAGTGAATGTGTTGTAAGTATTGAGGTAAAAAAAAAAAAAAAAAAAATGCCGCAACCCGTATAAATAGATCTGTTTCCAATCACTTATATATGTATGTAGAAAATAAACTGTTGCAAAAATAGAAAAATATATTTTCCAGGTGTGTATTAAATCATTTTTTTTTTCCTGAAGAAAAAATATGTTTCACCTTTACCTGGAGTTTTTCCCTCGATAACGTTATCAGAACAACCTGGGTTTAAGAGATATGGTTTATATCTGGTACGTTTTTACCTTTTTTTCTCCTTCCTCAACCTCATACCTTCAGATGCAAAAAAATAGAAAGCTTTTAAGGTTTTATTTCCTCTTACAGCATAAAATGTGATTGTATTACTCGTTTCGAAGTCAGAAGGATATATTATTAGCGAGAAAAAGAAAAAAATATACGGCTATGTTCGAACCTTGAAATATAAATATTACGATACGATGGAGATATGATGGAAATTTTATGATCCTACGACTGTAATAATTTTAAATGGATATTGGTTATGTTTACCTACTTATATAGTTGGGAGGAGAGGAAGAAATATGTTTTTGCTTCTGCAATGATTCTTAGATATAGGTTCTCTTTAGTTTATATTTAAGAAATTGGTGTGTTTTCTTATATTTATTTCATTTTAGAGTCAGTAGATGATATAAAAATTTACAGATTTTGCCACGGTGTAGAACAGATAAGGAAGATAGATTTATACTTTTTCAATATTTTATGTAATTTAAGTAAAAATATGCTTTCTCGAGCCTAAACTAGTTTCAAAACTGTACGACGCATGTGCATTAGTTAAAAACGTTCAAATACGGTCCGATACGCATGCGTCGGACAGTTCCAAACCAGTTTGAAGTGTGGTTGGAAAAACCTTATATATTCAGGGATTGTTGGTGATTAATATGTTAACTGAGATAGCAAATGAACTATTGCTGTGTTAGTTCACTTGCTATCTCAGTTAACATATTAATCACCAACAATCCCTGAATATATAAGGTTTTTCCAACCACACTTCAAACTGGTTTGGAACTGTCCGACGCATGCGCATCGGACCGCATTTTTTTGCTAATGCACATGCGTCGTACAGTTTGAAACTAGTTTGAGGTGTGGTTGGAACAAACCTATAGTGAAAATTAATATTTAAGACTTATCTAAATCACAATTGTTTCGATGGGCTATAAGGTGTTAAGTGTTTCAATTAGCGATTTAATTTAATTACAACTGTTTTATCTACTTCCTTATGTCACTTCCGAAGTAATGTCTCGTAGGACATGCAGAGTCTAAGAGATTAGATAGATTTAGGATAGTTTTCATCTGTTATATGTTTAGTTTCTCATAAGTTTCTATTTGTAGGCTGAAGAGCTCGGAAAAGGAGCAAAAAATAAAATAAATTTTTCAACCCTACTTATAAGAAGAAATAAGAAATGTGTAGAAAGATTCGTGAAACAAAAGAAGAATCGGACCGAGTTACGTCGCATTTCTTTTGTTAACCGCTAGGTAGTAGCACCGAACGGACGAAGTACATTATGCATGTACCACCTTATATTGTGTAAATTACTTTATAAAAAATTTAATTTTATTTAGTGAGATAACGTTGGCACACACTCAGTAGTGCCATTAACAGATATAAACATGAGTAAAGCACTATAATAAAATAGATTATAGTTTAGGCACTTAGCTTCATCGCATCCTATCACTTACGATAGGACTTTATTGATTTCATGATTTTACTAGCCATTATTGTCTAATTTGTTTAATTGATTCCCCCAAAATTGTTTTGATTTTTTATATGAATTAAAGTATCAATTTAGCAAAAGTTAAGAGCGCAGACGGTTTAAATTAATCTGGGGCTATCTGCTGGTTACTTTCGATAAACTATATTTATTTTCATACAAATCAGATAAGTACTTTTGAAGCTATAGGTTTAAATAAATATATGTTTGTGTGCATGCGGACACAAAATAAATTACGGCAGAAGGTTGAAAGTTATATGGGATCAACAATTAGCTAATTATGACCTTATATACAAATTTCATTAAAATCGGACGTATATAGTTTTTAAGCTATGTTGATTCGCAAAAATTGAGTGATAGACCGACAGACAGATACGAATCCAAAAATTTTCCCTGATGTCTGAAACGGATTTCTGTCTTGGACTTTTTAAAATCAGAACGATCCCATAGCTTCCGTTCCCTTCAATAAGCTCGGAAGTAAAATAATAAATAATTGAGGATGGAAGGAGTGAAGTCCACAGAAGGAGTGAAGTCCACAGGAGTGAGGTCCATTGAGTGGAAGGAGGAGATTCCGACAGATAACCTGAGAGGGTCTAATGCGTTGTCTAATTGTTGCTAACAATTTTTGTTTTATATAAGCGACATTTTGTATTCAGTGATTTTTTTTAAGCTTTAACATAAGCTTAAGGTTCTTGTTGGCCTGTCTCTTTCCCAAGTTCATTGTTATTTAACGCTTGTAATGTTTAATCCGACGCTAAAACCTAGAAATAACATTACTTACACTATTCAGTTAACATAAATAAATCATTGTGAAGTTGTCAAAAAAAGTTTTAATACAAGTTAACACTTTATCACGTAGCAGAGAGGGTTGAGGAAAAACACATGGAGTGTTGAAATTTTTGGAAAGGGGGGTGAAAAGGAGAAAACAAACCCGGAATTGCATTTAAATCGGATTATAAAGACCCATTCCCTCAGATTGGAGGGGAAATAAAGCTCTAACATAATTAGAGTTTGATTGAAGTAAAAAGTTCGTGTAGCCGACTTATAAAACAACGGTGGAAAATTCTTGTTTTATAAAAAAAGATATGTGAGGAAAAGAGCATGTTAAAAAAATTGTTTTAATTTTTATATAAAATAAAAAAAGTACAGGGGAACCCTCAAAAAGAGTGAAGTAAAAGCTCACGGAAATATTTTGAGACTTTGCTTGTTTTAGAATCTGAGGGGAAGAACCCGTTGTGTCAGTAGTAATCTGACCGCTTTTTTGAGTTTTCCTAGTGGGTGGAGGGGGTGAAACTTAATGTTATTATTTTTTTCAACTTTCCTGAGTATTTTTTTTTTTTTTTGAAAAAAAAGGTAGAGAGAAAAGAGAGAGCACTTTTTAATGCCTTGCTCTGGAGGCTTTTTTGGCGGGAGAAATCTCCCTCTCTTTCCTTCATTTTCCCGCTCATTTTCGACCCTCTTTTTTCCATCTATTGGTTCCAATTAAAAAGTTTTTGTTTGAGTAAATCGGATTGGTTTTTTTTTTCGAAGGTATTTCCCTCTCTGGTCATTCCTTCTTCTTTCAACCCATTTCTACCCCCTGGTTTTTGTACCGCAGGAAAAAAATAACAGCCAGAGATATTTTAAGAGGCCTCTTTATAACAAAACAAAAAAGGAAATTTAAGAGAGAAAAAAGTAAAATGTAGCATAATTATTTATTTTTTAAAGCGGAAATCGTTTACTTTAAGTAAAAGGGACGTAAATTAAAACATAATTTTGATCGTCTCAATTGGTGAATATATTAATTGTATTTTATAATAAAATCATTATCAACAAATTAGCACATGCATGTGTACATGCTAGCTGGACACACGTACTTTGCAGCGCATTGTTTTACTGGGGAGATAATTTAATTCTACATTAAAAATAAATAAATAGCGCCAAATGAAATTTGGAAGGAAGAAATGAATTTTCGTATATTACTCGTATAATATTTAACATATAATATTAAACGTAATCATGCATGTATAACCTGGTTACCGTGCACAATTACCAGCTCTTTTAAAATTAAATATTACTATAAAAATACAACCTGGTAATCCTTAACAATTACCACCTCCTATGAAATTACATTCTACTATAAAAGTATAACCTGGCAGTCCTGCACAATTACCAGCTCTTATAAAATTGCATTCAAAAACTGGTAATCCTGCACAATTACCAGCTCCGTTACCATTACCTGGCATATGTGTTTAACTTGCTACTAGACGGCCTTTAAAGTTTAAACGTCAAAACGTTTGGACGCAGTTTGTTATTGGAAAGTCATGTTGACAATTTAGCTTTAATTTGTTTGATAATAAAATAAAGTAAATTGTAGAAGTAAAGTATTTTATAGATTAGGAAAGTAAGATTAGGATTGTTGTATAGTTTGTATAGGCTTAAGAGGATGAAGGTATCTAAGAAAGTAATTGTAAGTCATCAACATAAAGTGCCTTCCCTTGAGATTTACATCAGCTTACATTACAGATCTAAATCTCTATGCAGAGGCTTAGTCCTAACTGAAATTGGCAGTAGTGCATTTCTCTCCAGCCTTATCCAAGGGTTCTACTAAGGATAACTTTATCCTATAGTAAGTGGATTTATTGACTGCATGAATTAGATGTTACTGCTCATGTATGCTCATCTTTTACAGCATTGTGTTGGATGCGAGAGATTAGTTCTTTATTTATATACTGATTAAATGTAATTTAGAATTCCTTGTATAAAGTCGTTTCTAAATTAGAGAATTTAGGAAATGCTGTAATTAACTTTATTATCAAAGACTGCCGTTTAATTCAACACATAATGAATGGTCTAGTATCTAGAAAACGGATTTAATCTGATCAACATCTTCTTTCAAGAATATAAATTTTTACCTTTTTTATTGGGTATTTAACGTCCCTATTTACACATCAATAAATTATTACAGGGCGGGAGATCTGACCACATGTCTCACCTCTCTAGGATTCTAAGTCACCTGATATGTTGGAATTTATTTACATGTAAATAGGCTGTAGGGTAGGTAAGTTGAGGATCCAATTTAGGCTAGTAAGAAAGCGACTACAACTCTCTGATTACGACAACGTTTCGGCCTAGCCAGCCATTTTCAACCTTCGGTTTACACTTGAGTCAAGTGAAGTAATTTTTAATAAGTTAAAATATGTATATAGGAACTCTAAATTTCCGTCGTCTAACACTTCCACTGATTCGTCATAAACAGGATAACAACACATAATAACAGTGGGTAACATTATACGTTTTAAAAATGAATATCACAGATAAGATTAAAATTTCGAGAGAGAGTGACAGATTGTCCGTTTAGATTTAATTTTATATACCTAGATTTTCTGTACCTATCTTCATTTATACCGAGTGTATTGAAGGATGTCGAAATTAATATTGCTATTCTACAATAATGGTTGGAGTCTGAACTAAACTTTTCTATCTGGTTTTAATATATTATTTTTACATTTAACACAACATAGCCCGGGGCCTGAGGCGTAGTTTCACGAGTGCGTTAGCCTCACGGTTTTGACAACTTTTAGTTTACCACCTTTATTTAAGTGTTTTAATTTAAATACCTAAAGTTTAAGTTCCTAAAAATGTCGGTAGAAAAACATTATATTGCATTTGCACTTGCCTTAGTTAATTAATTTCCCTTATTGCTTCTCTTCTCATTACTCCTCCTAATTGCGCCTTTGTCTTGTCTCTTCTTCTAAGATGGCTTCAAACCTCTATCTAGTTCTTTCGTCTTTCTGAAACTTGTTGTTAGTTATTGGTACGATATCAACTTTGAAACTTATAATAACTGAAAAATTACTAATTTACTTAACTAATACTTTTTATTAGCTTGTTTGTTTAGTCTGTTAATTTTTTTTAAGTCTTGCTTCGATAATTTTTTTTTCAGTGTTCCCCACCCTTCTTCAAAATATTTCTTGCATAATTTCTAAATGTCTCTTTTATTTCAATAATTAAAGCTGAAGAGGAGCAATAAATTCACATTGCCTTTTAACTCATAAACTTCATGTAATACCCTAACATACCTAGGAAGGGTGCCCTCCTTATATGGAGGGCGGCATTGCATTCTAACACATCAAACCGCTAGGCACGGCTGCCTGCCGGGAATTGACGAGTGAATCGAGTATAGAGGAAGAGGTCCTAGTTTATTTAAATATACCTTCAAATTTCAAATAGGGTCAATGAGGTCAAAAGGTCAAATCGGATTCCCTTCAGATTGAGAAAAAAGCTTCATAGGAAAATGCTATTAAGTAAACTTTCCCGGGGCAAACGCTCAACTCTGTGCTTGGATAAATAAAAATAATAGCGTTAGAAAGAGAAATAAATATTTGCTTGAATTTATTTTATAAATGAATATTCTTTAAAGTGAAAGAAATTATCTATTTAAATTAAATTTTACATGGAATATTAGATGATAGAAATAAATTAAAGAACAAAATTCCCCACCAGTTATTTTGGACCTATCAAACCGCAATTTATTATTTAGTTTTATTGGGTAATTATATAGTATCAATCAGATGTCGAGATTTAATCTCGTGATTTAATCACGGAGGTTTAATAATTTAACTAATTACTCGCTATCAAATAAACTGGAAAAATTCCTGGTATAAAATTTTATAGCGAAGTAGGAAATCCGTTTTCCATGATGTTGAAATGAGAAGGAAAATTTTAAAATGAGAGCCTAATCCAGCATTAAATTGAGCGAGGTATAACTCCCCCTTAAACCATTCTGGTGCACATTCGAAATAAATCCTCGAGAGGGGTTTAACAATTGCCGGATGTCTAGTTGGAGGGTGGTGAAGTGGGTAATTAAATAAAATTGCCTCCTAAAGTTATTTACCACAGAGTAATGGAGGGGAAACGTGGCGCGTCAGGCAGCAACGAACCCGAAATAAAAATTAAAGAATAGGGTTCACAAAAAAAAGCAAGAATTATCCTCATTAAATTTCATAATTATTACTTGAAACAGCTTATCAAAAGAGCTAAACTGCCGAACAAATAGTGTTGAATGAAAGAACATTATACAAAATAATATCAAAGGCATAAAAATACTTCCCAAACTGGGCGACAAATCACTATGAGCAATGGAAAACTGCTTTATGCAAATTGGGGTTTAAGCCCAGGCCGTTTCTACGTATTAGGCATATATTCACGTCAGCAGGCACTCGGCACCCCATGTACAGCCGCTATCTGATATATGTTTATGATCGCAGCTTCCCTTCTCCCAATTCCCGGGCGTAGTACGAGGATACTGCAGTTTAACTGCATGTGGGGAGAGAGAGGTTATTGTGCATAACCCGATACACTAGTCTGTGTAAATAGAGTCAGACATATAATTTTACCTACAATTATTCCGAGTCAACCGAACAGTAGCACTATAAATAAATATCCTACCACTTTTAGTAAATTAAACCAATATCATTGAGATCAAATGCAATTTAAATCTATCTGTTTTATCCAACTATGGTACGGCTGTGCCCGAATTTGTAGGAGCACTCCTGTGCCCCAACATTTATTTTCATAAAACCCCCGGGGAACTACTTATGACTTATATCGGTAGATCCCTATTTAAATGGGCTACATTTTAACATTTTTAGATCACCTATTTTTGATTCTGGATTCGAGTTCTTTTAAAAAGAACTCTCGGAATATCATTTCATTAGACAATAGAGGTGTATATTTATTTATTTCTTTAATTTTTAGGACCATTCTTTATGGGTTAGTGGAGGGGGGGGGGGTGTCTTTTTTTTTGGTAATTTCGGGAGTATAATGGCCACAATTGAAAACGTATGATATATTTTTTTCATATAACACGAATAAAATATATTTATATGTCAAATGTTAAATTATATATTACTTTGACTTTTCTACCCCGAAACCCTGAGTAGCCAACTTTTCAAATACCTTACTACCTCTAAACCTAAAGAACACATTATTGGGAATATGAAATCTATCGAATTAGTGGCTCAAAAGTTTTAAGGACATACATTTTATGTGTAAAAAAGAAAAAAGCCAAATCCTCCCATTCACAAATTTATCACAGTATATAATATATTGAGCGTCAATAGCTAGAGAACCTGAAATGTGGTCACTAATAAATATTTTTTAAGATCCTAAATAGTAGTGACTTATATATGAATAATACTCAGGGGGAATTAGGAGGAAATTGCTTTTCCCAGAAAATTGGCTTTTTAACAGAGGTGTATATTGATGTATTTCCTAACATTTTTAGGACCATTCTCTATGGGCTAGTGGAGAGGGAGGGACTTTTCTTTGGTAATTTCGGGAGTATAATGGCCGAAATTGAAAACGTGTGATATATTTGTCATCTACTTTTGAACATCTTTTCAAATATTACTCCACCAAAATATTTGTTTGCGATCATTACGCCATTGCTCGCTGATCGCACAAAATTTGAGTTAACCAAGTTTTCAATATTTTTCCTGTTTTTGGGCAATTAAGTTGTATTTGAATGCCAAATATAAAATATTTAGCTACAATTGGTAAGGGGATATGAACCATGATGCGACGGGCGGACGAACTACCAAAAGCATAAGGGTTTATAGAATCACCTCGAAACCCTAAAAACAAGCCGTAGAGCAACTGCCTGTGGATAGCTTTGGGCTGACCGTGACCAATATAATTATACTATTATACAACAATATAATAAGTAGATAAAGAGAGGATGGCATTTTAATCTAAGTATCTCTTGTGCATCTGAGCTTTTGCTTATGAAGAATCTCTGTGTTTGATCCTCTGGCACGTAATTCCTGGAAGATACATTTTTAGGTAAGTAAGGGAAAGGTTTCAGCAGGGAATCGAGGAATAAATTGTTCAGTTGAATAATAATAAATCATGTTCAGATTTCTCGCGTAAAAAGTGAGCCACCAGTGTAAAGTTGTTTTTTACTAAATAATGTTCGATTTACAATAGTGCGATTATTGATTCCCTCTAGATTATCCTCTGAATATATTCCTCGTTCATTTACTTCTGTAACTTTCGACATACAGTCCACCAACAATTGTGTTGATTTTCTGATTGGTGGTTCTATTGCTTGGTAACAAAGATAGAGGGGAAAAAATTAATCATATAACTAATCTTTTTCATCACTTTTACCAGGTAGTTGCTTATAATTTATATTGTTGATAGTATCATCTAATATTATTTTATCTTTTGTTGCAGGAGTTCGTGCATTAACTTTCCTGCACCAACAAAAAATTTCCTTTCAACATTGCAATTTGAGCTTCCTTCATATCAAGTAATTTGAATCATTATTTGTATAGTTTACATTTGCTTAAGCACACTATAGTGAACTTTGTGCATGTATAATTACTTGGAGCCTTACAGCCTTTAACTAATGACACTGATGGCTTACGCTTTACATTAAATTATCATACTAATTGGATGGATTTACACATTGATTAATTATAACTATTAGTCTGATGAGTTAATTGCAACTTTCCTTCTTGTTGTATTTCCTCGTATCATCCTTTAGTAATTTTCCCTGTAATTACATCATATCATCGTTATTAATTTAACATGGTTTGATATTTTAATAATTTTAATTTATTTTCTACAAGATTTACTTCTGTAAAGAACTATAAACTCAATTCGTTTGAAATTTTATTTGAGTAAATACGGGAGTTTTTTACGATCAAAGGATTAGGGATAGACGTTCTAATAAGGGCTGAGGGTTGTCCGTTTTATAACAAATAATTATTGCAAATAATAATGCAAAACAGTCTACATTCATGAAAGCACAGTAGTGAGCTATTATTAAGACTTTACTACACGCAAATAAAAAATAGCCAATGTCCCTTTTACAGTTATACCAGACGGCGAGATGGAGTGTGATCTTAGTTTCGCGGACCGGCTCGCCTGTATTATGTGAGTTTGAGTGCAGGTCAGGCTTGAGGTTAGAATATGGTTCGAAGCTCGCTAATATAACATGAGAGCCTTATCCCCTACCAGTCACCCGACGCACTTTTCAAGTTTGCACGTGTGCAGTTAATCTCCGAACGGCTCGATACTTGTGTTAAAATAGTGCTGTTAATTTATAATAATTTATGAATAATTACTGCAAAATCCTTGTTTATTAGCAGGTTAAATCGAAAGCATATTTAAATAGACATTTGAGAACTACGCTGACTGGTACGACTGTGAATGGGACATTTAATCATAGGTTTAATAAGCGATTTTTGATGAATACTAACAAAACAGAACCGAATGCAGGGTCTTGGTCAAATTGCTATTTTAAATTCGGACCGTGACTAGTATTGCTTACAAATACAAACAAAAATTTCAACCCTTTTAAATTGTAAGTTTCTACTGAAATTAGATTTGTTTCTAATACACCTTTAATTAAATACATTATCAGTGATGTAAAAAGAATTAGAGCATGCCGATTTCTTTTAGAGCTTCCTTCTTATTATAGCATTAAAACTTGAAGAACTTCTCTAGGAATCGTTGTTTACATGGACCTGTTTTACAGCGGGTCAACTTTTTTATTTATTTATTTATATATATATTTTTTTTTACTTTTATGGAGATTGTACACTTGCCATGGAGTATGATTATTCTGATTATGTATATAAAAATTAATCCAAACCAGTTCAGTAGTTCTCGCATGTAGAGTGTACATTGACGACGTATTTGAACCACAGATTATGAGATTACAGACCACAAACATAGGCGGAACTAGGGGTGGGGGGGGGGGGGCTGAGCCCACCCTATAGATTTCGTAATCCTAATTAGTCCCCCCTACAAAATCTGAAAATAAAAAAAAATAATCCAACTAAATAAGTACTTATTAGTATAAGTTCACATGCTATTATTCTCACACAACTCAAAAATATTAAATAAAGTAAAAGGGTAAGATAGTGTAAAATCGACAAAAAAACTACTGAAAAAAAGGAGAGTAAATTTACAGGTTGTAAAACAGCAGGAGCTAGCAGCGTCTTTGTTATTTTGATGGGCGTCGTAATCGAGACAAGAAAGCGCACTGAAATAAAATAAATAAATACCGTCAGGCTGTCGGCCCTCAGTTCTTAGATCAGAAAACAAATCCTAGCATTTCAGTTCATTCTTTGCCTGAAAATAAATGTTTTGAAAAGCAAAATTTGATACAGTACTAGACTTAGAATGGTGTTAATTCAATTATGAGAGGCTGAAAGAGCATAATTTAAAAAACGTTTTCAGGGACCAAATTTTCTGGGGGGGGGGGGGGGGGGAGGTATTCTATACCTTAAGATCCCCCGGTAGGTTTAGCACCCCCTAGGTTTGCTGCCTAGTTACGCCTATGACCACAAACATTTTCAAAAATCCCTCATACTCAATTATATGCATTATCGCAATACTTTATAATATTTTTATGATAAATAATTATTTGTTTTAAGTTTTAAGTCTTGCTGATATGACATTTTTGGACGAAAGAGTCTTATAAAAATTATACCTTCGGATATGATTTAGTTTCATAATATTTTTTTTTCTACGATCAATCTGTTAATACGTGTGTTTATTCTCCAAGAACGGTAGCGCAGGGCCGTGTTTCTGCAAAGATAGGAAGTTTTATATGTATTTTCTTATTTTGAGACACCAAACATCGCGATATTATTCTACTTATAAAAAAAACTGGGCACTTTTTTACTTTAGCAACTCCCTTCTGTTTTGAACAATAGTCTGTCCTACAGATGTCTCAAAGGTTTGTGTGTTTGTCTCTCCAAGACATCGAAACTCCTGGGGAAGTTTTATATTTAATATTCCTTTATCTTAATAGTTGATTAGACTAAGGGATATGATCACAATTTTATACACAAGTGAGATATTATTTTGTCCCAAGGTATATTGTACTAAATATCCCTTCGTCTTAATTGTAATTTAGACTAAATACATGCTACCCGATGAAAAGTATAGAGTAAAGATAATTAATGAAACACACTTTTAAGCAGTTACCTTACGATGTTACACTAAGTTCTTTAGTCTAACTTGAGATGCTGCGTCCCCTCGATCTCCTTTGATGGTCCAGCACCCTCCCAGTAATTGAAAACGCCCCCGGGAGGGGCGGTATCGCCAACGTTGGCAATCACCGGCCTGATTCAATTATATTCAACACGGTTAACGACAATTTCCTAACACTTAGTACGGTTGAAAACGACTTCGTAACTTCCAACAACTACTCCTGAGCCTTCATCCAATATGGCTGATGCTAAATTCTGTTGAACTCGATTACTTGCCAACAAGTCCGTTACTTGCAATTTTATAGCTCACTATCTCGTTTAATCTAACTCTGCTTGTCACTGCTTCGCTCAATCTGATGCGATGTTCATCGTATTTTACAACTTAACTATTTTCACTAGAATTTCAACTACACTGCATTTAATAGTTCTGCAGCAATGACTCTACTTATTTCTACTACTAACTCGTCATACTGTCCAATTTATTTTTTAACTGCAAATTTTATTGTTTAATAACATACTTATTTTGTCTTCTAAACTGTAACTATACCTATTTAGAGGATAAATTCTAAAAATAGAGGAAAATGCAACTTCCTTAAAATAGTTTTCCTGCGTGCCTATATTAATCCACTCTAGTCGATTGTAAAAATTAACTTTACAGCAATGTGATTATTACAAGTAGGGGTTCCCCGGTAGCTTATTATTACTATCGCATTCACTTGTCACGCATGAGGCCCTTTCTGACTCCGGCAAGGGGCCGAAGCTTCAAATAAATGGTGTCCGCCGTATAAATGGGTAGCAGGTGCTTATTTGAAGTAATTGGTTGCGTATATCAGAAGTATGGTTTATACAGCTGATGGTGCGACATATTAACTCAATATCATCCATAACATATAAAGGATATCCCAGCTAATATGGAACAGCAAAATTTATCCGGAACCACGATGGATAGAGAGATGAGGTTTTAAGGATTCGATAATGGCTGAGGTCTTGCGTCCCGAAGTTAATTTACTACATGTTATTTAGTTGAATCTACTTTCACTCAATAAACTTAATTATATATAGTCAACTATAATAATTAATAATTACAAAAATTAGTTTAATTAAAATATAGTCCAGTCAAATTGTGCATAAAAAGAGCTCAAAGTGGAAAGTTCTGGTGTAATTGTTGTTAGAGGTTTACTTTATGTTTTTTTGGGGTGCTGAAAACGAATCTGAAGTCTAGAGTTGTCCAACAATTTTACACGTAAATATGAGAATTCATCATAAAACCACTATCTTCTTTTATTTTTTTAGTGGATTTCGCCTTGTAACATGCAAAGCAAGCTATTTACGCAAAAAGTGGAGAAGTAGTAAAATAAAGAAGAGAAAAATACCTACAAATTATCTCTTTACCATTTTGTTGTAAGTCAAATGGTTTCTATGCAAAAGAGGGCTAGAGAATTCAAGAATTTTTAGAAAAATAGCAACAAAAATAATAGAACCTGTGTCTTAGAGCTTGCATTAGTACTTAAATACATATAAATTGTTCAGAAATTCGCTATATATTATTTTAAGAATAAGGTTTGTCAAAAATTCTTGATTTTCCGGTTATTTCAGCCTTCTTTTGCATAGAAACTA
>KZ652845.1:1567-13513 GCA_001010745.2 Gerris buenoi
GACCCCATGGAGGTATTGGTAGAGTAAGAGAAATTGGAGAAAAAAAGCATACTGCGCATGCTCCGTGACCTTTGACTGGGACAAATTACCTTCTTTGATAGTTTTAAGGTTACCTCTGGTTAATTTTGAATCAGGTTATGGTAACCTGCCACACGTTTCTTGGTAACCTATAACCAAGAGGAAGGTAATTTGTCCCATGGAGGTGACATTTTACAAATCTCCATGGGGTCACTTTTTTGCCGCTTCCCTCTATCTAGTTTATATAACATCTTTGGGCCTACATAATATTAGGAATCATAGCCACTAATACTTAGCATGAGCCCCACGTGGAAAGCAGGGTGAAGGCTAGTATATTGTTGAAACATTTATGCGATCGAATACACGAATTGATAAAACTATCCAGCTAATTTGCAATGATAAAAAGAACATTCATAACCCAATGTCAGTATAGTATAAAGTAATCTTAAATTCAAGTTATCGACATCTGCGATTCTTTATAGATGACAACTCAACACAGATATGGTACATTTTTTTGTTTTCTCTTTTTCGTTTTTTCGCATTCAGAAGTTTCGCTTGACTCAAGCCTTAATTAACATTTCTTTTGTACCTTATTTTTTTTTTTTCTTTCTTGGTTCTTTTCGTATCGGAAAAAAAAAATGCAACATTGTTTCATAACAGGACGAATTTAACAATTTTACACACCTATTTGATTTAAAGTTTTGTTAGCGTGAAACATACCTTACCATACTGGAAACTGAACCAGATATGTTTGGTGTTTGGAATTTATCTTATTATCATCAAAAATAAAAAAAAAGAAGAAGGAAAAAAAATAAATAAAGTGTATGGGGAAAAAAAAGAAGAAGAAGAAAAAAAAAAAAACACAACCACTCACGAATGAAATCAGAAAGGCCCCGAAGGCTGAAAGTTGTTTTTTTTTTTTGTTTTTTTAAATCTACTTTTCTTGTTTAGGATTTTTGTACCTGGGATGATCTTTTTCCTTCACTGTTGTTATCTTTTCTCCCAATAATTTAATTCCGAGGATGTTGAGATACCATCTGACCAATCAACATTTACGTAAAAGCTTCAAGGCTCTGTAACGTAACTAAAAAATTAACCTGTATCAGATTTTTGTTTCTTTATTTTTAAATGATCCTCGAATTACATTTGATTTTTCCAGGATTACTAAATATCTTTTACGCCCTAATAAATACAATTATCAAATCCTTGATCAATGCGGGTCCCCCATCAAGAAAGACACGGTTCTGCTGTTTAGTCAGCACTTTTTATCTTTGTATTTAGTTCAAAGTGAAATAGAAGAAATATTTTTCACAATAATAATTCAGCCTAGATAGATAACCTAACGTTTCCAAGATTTGTAATTACATAATTTTTATTTAAAAAATGTTGTTCTCTACTCTCTTCTTATTTTTTTGGCTCTAAATGAATCTTAAATATTAAAAATGTATTAGTTTATTTTTTTAAATACATAAGAGTAATACAACTCAAAAAGCGAAATTGACCCGGTAATTTTCATAACCTAAAATATAATGTGAACAAAATTCAAATATTAAAATTGATGAGTTCATTTTGTAAAATACATTAGACATCTGTTAAACAACTCAAAGGGCGAAATTGACCTGGTCATTTTCAAAATATAAAAGATAATGTGAACAAAACTCAAATATTAAAATTGATGATTTTATTTTGTAAAATACATTAGAGATTTGTTAAACAACTCAAAAAGCGAAATTGATCAGGTCATTTTCAAAATGTAAAATATGATGTGAACAAAAACTCAAATAAACATTTATCCATTAATTCTTCAAGCAAAGAAAATAGTAAACGGGCGAATTTGTTCTGGTGATTTTGAAAATAAATATAAATAAAGCGAAGTAAACATCTATCAATCAAAGTAAGTGCATAAACCATAAATAATCTATCTATCAAAGTAAATATCTAGTAGACATCTATAAACAATCCAAAGAGTTAAATTGATCAGCTCATTTTTTGTGTTTATAAAATAATAGATAGAGTGAACAAAACTCAAAAATATAAAAAACTAATTAAAATATTTTTCACGCAATGAATAAAACCTTTAAAGTTAATTTGATCAGCGCATTTTCAAATATACAATAGATAAAGTGAACAAAACTCAAAAATATAAAAACTAATTAATATATTTTACAAGCAAAAAATAAAACTCGCAAAGAATATAACTCTAAAAACTAATACAAAAAAAAACAAAAAAACATAAAATCTGTTGATCATATTTATTAAAGACCGGTTTGGATCACATCTGCTGATAACCATCAGTTAAGTCCAAACCAGTATTTCAGCCATTGTGCAAATAACTTGATGAATACGTTTCCAAATGGAATAAAGTGAAGTTTAACAAATTCTTTAGCTGCATGACAGGATTCCGATGCCACAAATCAGCAACCCAACAAACTCATGTCTCTTAATCAAGTTGTTTTTTTTTTGTTGTTTTTTTCGGACTCGACTTCAGTGAAAGAATAATAAGTGAGAATACTTAGGGTTCATAATGTTTTATGTAATAACATAGATATGCGATATGCTTCAAATGGATATGCAATGCAGTGATTGAAAATTCTATTTATTTAAATTTATAATACATTTTCACGTGTATTTAGATATCATTCATTCATCTTATGGTATTAATTCATAATGAAGGTAAAAAACAATAAAAACTGTCAATATACTGATCAGCAAACTGACTATGAATGTGTACTTAAAAACTGTTAGCAAGTTATTTATGGTTTATGCCGATAGAGTGATTACTTGAACTTAGTTGTGGTACTTCTGGTTAAATATAAGGTAACTTAAATTAAGGTCGGTTACCATATCTTTAAAAACAGTATTATTTTGCATTAAATACTTTATCGATCACAAATGGCAATCATGCAATTAATATTTCATCTCTAAAGGCCCCAAAACACGGTCAAAATGTTTGCGCTAACATTTTGACCGTGTATAGCCTAAATGTGCCCGAATCAGGTTTGCGCAAACATTTTGCGCAAAATTCTTCTGTTTTTATAAGGGGAGTAACAGTCTAAAGAAGAACATTCCGTTCACTTATTATAGATTGCTACTCACCTCTGTTATTTTTAAAGGGGGGTAAAAATACAAATAAGTGCCTATAATTAAATTATTATATCTAGTATTTAATAATTAAGGTAATGTTGATATCACTGTGCAATAAATTTTATTTATATATTTTAATTTTTCTTAATTTTTACTACCCTGAGTTATTATTCTCATATCCTATTAAAAGAGAATATAGGCCTTAAAAATGGAACTTCTTTAGACTCCTTACTCCTGTTATAAAAACATATACGTATAATATGCCTTTGTCCAAAAATGCATTGGTCTAAATTTTGCTTTGTCTTAATAGTTATTTTTACAAAGATAATGTATAAATAATTATATCCATTTATGTTCTAAAAATAAATTAAGTAACAATCTAAAGAATTACTTTTAGTAAGTATTATTTAATACCTAAATGCGTTAAATATACATGATAAATCGTTGTTACCACTGTCAAATGCAAAATTAAGTTTATTTGTTTTTTTCTTTTCTTGGAAAAATGAATACTTAAGTATTCAAGTACTAGAATTATGTTTACATAAGGTAAATAAATGCTAAATAAGTTTTTCAACGGCTAGACACTTCGATACCAGACAGGAAATAGTCAAATCTTTAAGAAGAATGTCTGAAACGTGTAATTTCTAAGAAAATCCTAATGTCGCATTCGTATATGCTTTTGTCCATCTATGTAAAACCGAGGAAATGGTTAAATATAGAAAAGAAAGAAAAATTAAATTATTCTAGCAGATGGCAATGTTCTATGTAAGATCAAAATAATATTATGCATCAAGTTCTTTCCTTTTTTTGGTTTTATACACCCTTCGTAGAAGTCGAAGAATTCTTACATCATGTTTAACAGTAATACATGTCCAGATATATGTCCAACTACACAGCTTATACATATGCAATAGGTATATAGCTGTATTATATGCATACAATAATACAAGGGTCTTGTGGAAGGGGGAGATGATGTCGAACTCGTGGCAGCCATGACTCCACTACAATTCTTAGTCATAATCATAAGTCGACGGCCTTGACAAACTCATCCATGTAAAGCCGTTAGCAACAAAACCTCGCATTTAGTCTTCGTAAACGTACAATCTTAAACAGTACTCATTATTAAGTAAAGATTAACTACTTAATGCTCATTTTCTAATACAAACATTAATATAAATAACACTTATATAGATGAAATGAAAGGTAAGAAGATCCTCATCAAAATGAGGATTAGAATTTGTAAGAGTTTTAAGAACCTTTCTTCTGGAACTAACTAATAATTCAGGCTCAGTTCTTTCACGAAAGATTTTTCTTACTAATAATTAAGTCGATGAATGTGGAAAATTGCTGGCAATATCACCCTTTTTATCACCTACTTAATCTTTAAAATGATAGTTATGACTAAAACAACACTTATCAGGATGAGATCAAAGGACCGGGCGTTCAACATTTAAGCAATTAGGAGGTTTAAAGTCGAGATTAGTTGCTATGCATTCTCACATGTATTAAAGGGGATTTGTAAATAGCACCACTCCTGTTTAAAACGAAGTAGATCAAACCATATAAATTGTACCACTACCTCTTTAAACGAAGTAATCAAAATAGTGTAAATTGCTCCACTACCTCTTGAAACATAGTAAGTACAATAGTGTAAATTGCACCACTACCTCTTTAAACGAAGTAATCAAAATGGTGTAAATTGCACCACTACCTCTTTAAACGAAGTAAGCAAAATAGTAAATTGCACCTAAATTAATGATTGGACTAATGGATTTTGTCAATTTTTGTTTCGTGTGATGTTCCTTTGCCCCAAAATACATTGGACTAGTCCCTTTGTCTTATTTGATTGTTAGGCTAACAGATATTGTCACTTTCAATTACAAAAATGTGATATTTCTTTGTCCAATGTACATTTTACTTACGATGGAACCATTAAAAAGAAGGTAGATAAGTAAAGAAAAAACACTTTTACTTGGTCAATAACTTTATATTGTCAAACCATAAAGACATAATTAACTTACATACCGGTTTCGACTTATTCAGTCATCATCGATGATGACTGAATAATCGATCGATGATGACTTATTCAGTCATCATCGATGATGACTGAATAAGTCGAAACCGGTATGTAAGTTAATTATGTCTTTATGGTTTGACAATATAAAGTTATTGACCAAGTAAAAGTGTTTTTTCTTTACTTATCTACCTTCACTATGAGTAAATACCATAAAGTTATTGATCAAGTAAAAGTGTTTTTTCTTTACTTATCTACCTTCACTATGAGTAAATACCATAAAATCTCAATCAATACTATTAACTTCATTAAAAAGAAGTTAAAAGGAATTGATGCAATTTACATAGTTTGATCTGCCTCGTTCTGGAAGGCAGTGGTGCAATTTACACTATTTTCCTTACCTTGTTTTGAGAAGTAGTGGTGCAATTTACACTATTTTCCTTACCTTGTTTTGACAAGTAGTGGTGCACTGTTTCTCTTACTTCGTAAAACTTTTTTTTTATTTCTGCTAAAAAAAAATATGCAATTTACATTTACTCGTATTAAAATTTCAGATAATAAATTTCTTTTAATGTGATTATGTTAAGTAACTGATTACAAACTTTAATTTTCATAGGAGAAAAAATGCTATGCACTAATGCTCACATTAATGAAGGTAAAAAAATTGCGATCTCTTATCATTCTTATACCAATCAGGACGTAAAAGAAAAAATTATATTTTTATTTTATTAAGAATTCCTTTGTCATTTTTCGAACCCTTAGAAACGCAGGGATCCTTGATTCGATCCAGTCTGAGTAGTAATATCTTAATTTACTTAAAGATTTGAATCGTTGAATAAACAAAAAAAAAATGAATACATCGTTGAATGTTGGAATAAAGATTTGAATCTTCGAATAAAGATTTGAATCTTCGAATAAAGATTTTAATTTTCGAATAAAGATTTGAATCTTCGAATAAAGATTTGAATTTTTGAATAACAATTTTAATCTTTACGAATGATATTTCCTTGATTTCAACTACATTTAATATAGTTGTAGATATTTTACTTACAGATTTTAGTTTTTACTAATTTTAGTCGTTCATTAACAGTTGCAACTCTGACAAACCCAATATATTTACTGCAAATTTGTACACGATGGCTATGTCAGTGTCATTTTGTATCAGATGTCGTACTTTGTACAAAAACAGGCATTGTACAATTTGACATAAATCGATTAATTAATAATTTATCAACTTCATAAAAATGACTTACTGAAGGCCCATCTACTGATCGAGATACTGCTGCTACCAGAAGACCTAAATCCCCCATGGCAGTTTTTGATCGGAAAGTTACTAGCTTGAGCTTGTGTGCTTTCTCATGTACCTCGCAGTTGAGAGAAACTCCATAAAGATTTCAATTAATTTTTTTCACGTGCTTTAGCCACAGCTTGAGAACAGATTATTCCCATATCCCTAAAGATATTAGAGGTTATCCTTCCAAGAATCTCAACATCTTCCTCTAGACTCTAGGGCGTCGGTCGTCAATGTCAATGCGTATCTCCAGAGCTTGTCGATGGAAGCGCTCCTAGTTTATTTGTAAATAAACTAGGAGCGGTAAAAAAAAAGGTAGTCTTTAGACTACCTGAGATAAGATGTGCTACCAATTTCTGATTAACTGATACCAGTCTCTCTTCTGGTTTTGCTAGCTACAGACCTCAGGTATTTCACCTCCTGAGTTTGTACTCTACTTTCAAATTTGCTTGTAAGCCCAAGATTCAGAGTTATAGCTAAGAAATAGGTAACGTGGACTTAAATCGAACTAAAATACTAACATACATCGATAAAAAGGTAAAAAAGAAAATTATAAGAGATCAACTGGTTTAGAAATACATATAGAAAACTCAAGTCGTTTCTACTTCCTCTCTATCATATTGCGAAACATATTTTGCTACTTAGCTCATGATAATAATTCCAGTAGTGTCACCATGGAATTGATATGGTGTCAGTGATATATTTACAAAAGAGAATAATTCAGGTAGCCGGTACTCTTATTTCTCTTGGCAGTCGAAAGGCTTCTATCCAGTAAGCATCCTCTGCTTATAATGTTCCGCACTGGGGTTTTATTTCCCTTCTGTCTTACGTTGTTTATACTACGCCTTAATATTTTACCCTAAGCGAAAATATCTATAAATACCAATTTACGAGAAAACACATTTTTGTACCCATTTTCTAACTATTATTGCGTTTGAAGTGTTGGAAAATAGACTTGGCTTTAGTGGAAAATGAAGGGCTCACGGTAAACTTGCCACTATATGTTTTAAAATGTTGATTATTACTATAATTTTTAACTATACTTTAGGACATGTGTAATAAATGTTATCGTTTCATTTCTTATGGCTGTATTTCTCCTCCTTTAGTGACATCGGGGCTTAATATTAATTCCCGGTATGCATATCAAAATTTTAAATATTTATGTGGATTTTTAAGTATTAGTGTGATTGCAATTACACACATTGTCAATTTCCAATAAATTTTAGTCTTAAAATCTACATGTGAATTTCTAACAAGCACTCTCTCTAAGTGTTTGTCAGAACACTTACTCTCTCACGTGGAGACTTATTTTCTCTTAGAAGAAATGCTAATTTAATTATAATAATATGACTAATTTGTATGACTCTAGAATGTATAGGAAATTAAGAGAAAATGTTTGTAATCAAATCAAAATACTGAAAAACTACATAATTATTTAAAATTTAATCTTTCCGTAGTAATAAAACTACCAAAAATTTAAAAATTGAATTGGTAAATTATTGTAAATCACGTTTTAGCAATTAGCAAAAGAGTTATTTTTAAGTCGCTAAAAATAGAGCAGTCATATACTAAAAAGTATACAAAATATGTACATTGGTAACGCATTATTAGTTGTTCTGACTGAGATTGTGTGGTACCACATGTCTAGAGAGGTTAATTGAAAGTAACACAACAATATTGCCACCAAAATTTTTTTGATTAATTATTGACAAACGCGTTTCATCATTTTATGTCATCTTCAGTGTTAAGTTATTTCATAGTAAGAGGAAAGATTCTTCTGTAAAGAAGTGTTTAATAATTGTGGGGGCAAACGTTTGTTAATAATTAATATAAAATTTTGGTGACAATATTGTTGTGTGACTTTCTTCTATTCAACATTAATTATCTCTTTATTTACTAACACGGGAGATGTAATGCTCTACCACAATTCTCTACAGAACTCTACTCAATGTAATTATTTATAATGCAAGCATTCGCCCCGCGCTTCGCGCGGGGTTCATGCTTGCAATCAGTGGCTGTATAATATTACTATTTTATATCTACTACTATCATATTGGTTAATTGAGTAGGCCATTTCAATAAATNGTTTTATTAGAGCGCTAAAATATTTGCACTTATTTTTATTTGGTTGATGAGTAGCATTACATTAAAAGAAATAGTGCATTACGCGTCGAGTGTGGAAAGTAGCATTTTGCATGCGAGTATGGAGTTTGCACCCGAGTGACAGCGAGGGTAGTAAAACCACACGAGCAATGTAAAATGCCGTTTTCGCAAGAATTGCGTACCGTACTTTATCTACGATTGTTGGATTTTAATAATAAACGGAGAAAAAAAAAAAATCCTGTATGTAAGCTCGTATTTCACTTTAGATAAAGATGACATTACTTCATTAGTTGTACTTTGTGCCAAATTAATTATTTCGGGAGGCGTATTTATTTTTCTAATTTTCGTCATAATCACTTAATTCACTCATTGTTTTTCACTAAAATCTCGATATAAACAGTTTCTTTAATTAATCAAACAGCAAATTAGTTTTGTTAAATGTAAACAAACTCGCTAATCGTGCGTAAAGGTGAAGAATTCTTCTTTTTTACCTTCCTAGGGTGGTAAAGAAGAGGAATTATTCAGATTTATGAGACGCGCATGCGCAATGAATACAGGTACGAAAAGAATCACTTTCTACGCATCTAAACAGAGATACAATGTTTATATTTCGTATCAATCGTAGATAAATATAATTAAAATCGCACCACAGGTACCTTTTAGCTTTTAGTAATAGCATGGGAAAATAATAAAGTACTTATAAATTTGATTGATACAACTAAAATGTTGCACATGTTTAGTTTAAGGCAATAATAATTAATGAAATTGAATCCAAATATCTTGTACCAAAGGAACTTATCTACTTTAACTAGTTTAATAATTTGATGACTTGTATTTAAAATCATCTTCAAATTATTAATTTGTGAAGTGACGTAATTCGATTACTAATGAAGAGATTGTTCATCAATCAGGGAATAAGTAAAAAAGGATTAGATCTTTTGTGTTGTTTTACTCTTTTAATTTTTTTTAATATTAGAGCGCTAAAGTATTTGCACTTATTTTCATTTGGTTGATGGTTGATGAGTGGTATTATTGCATTCAAAGAAAATTCTATAATTATTTGGATGTGATTGACACAACTTTACAAGAAAACATTATTTTCATTTGGATGATAAATGACATTGATTTACAATTAAACACTATTATTCTTTAGTCGATGAGTGCCATTTGTAAATTTTAAATATTTATGCAGATTTTTTAGTAATATGATTACACACATTGTTACTTAATTCCAATACATTTTAAAGTCTTAAAATCTAAATGTGAGTTTCTTACAAGCTCTATCTTTGGGAGTGTTTGTTAAAACACTCATTCTCGCATGTGGAGACTTATTTCCTCTTAGAGGAAATGCTAAATAAATGACATGATTTTCAAGTAAGCACTATTAATCTTTGGTTGGTGAGTGACATTACTTTAAAAGAAAACACTATTATCATTTGGATGAATAGTGACTTTACTTTACAAGAAAACACAACTCTCATTAGGTTGACGTGTGGCATTACAATAAATTACTATTTTCAATAAGAGGTGGTTCTTTCTGTGGATCACAACATATATTTTTATTTTAAAATCTAATTGCTTTTGACACTCATATACATAAATTTAATTCCAAACAATTCATTCCTTTTCATGGATACCATGTCCATGAAAAGTTATATTCATTACTCTCACAGTCAGTCGAGTGTAACTGCAAATAATGGATAAAGTGGACAGTAGAAACATTCACTGTAATGTTACGACTAAAGGCCCCCATACACGATCAAAATGTTTGACGCAAACATCATGCTTGCGCAAACATTTTGATCGTGTATGGGGGCCTTTAGTTTTTTCTTAAGGCCCCCATACACGATCAAACATTTTGCGCAAACCTGATGTCGAGCAAATTTAGGCCATACACGTCACACATCATGTTGTTGTATGTTCAAAGGGTTACTGTTTCGTGCCATCGTCATTCAGTACTACAGTCCACTTGAGCAGTAGTGGCATTAAATGCCCCCATACACGGTCAAATATTTTGACCGTGCATGGGGCTGTTTGATGTTTGCGCAAACATCATGGCCTAAAATTGCCCGACATCAGGTTTGCGCAAAATGTTTGATCGCGTATGGGGGCCTTAAGAAAATATTGTGTAGAAGGACGAAAATAACTAAAGTGTGTAAAATCCTGAAAGCTAAGATCTTAGCAATTTATCAGAGTGTACAGTACACTGTATCTACGCAATTTAACCTAGCATATTGATTTCTATAATTTCAAAATTTTGTAAACTTTAGTTTTTTTAAAAAACAATTGCAGTCTTGTTTACAATTAAACTTAAAAAAATCAATGACAATAACTAATTTTTAATATTCTCCTATTATTTTTTAGAGTATCATAAATCCGTAATAATTTATCAGCTGATTGAAATGTTAATATAGTTCTGGTTGATAGTTTTGGTGTTCTTATAAAAAAAATGGTTTGATTCGCTTAGATATGCTCAGGGGGTCTAAGCCAACACCAACAGGATGTGCTTGTCAGTTACTCGCTACAAGACTGACAGTTGTATAATTAATTTATATAATATGAACTGATTTTTTTATTATTTTTAATTTTTTTTATACTGAGACTGTATTTATCCGTTTGTCGTTAGTCGGTTAGACTCCTACATTTGTACTAATTAATACATAAATTACAAATTACATGTGTAACTAACTAACTAAGAGCTATGTGATGGCCTAGGCAAAAGGGAGTATACAACTGTATATATGTAATAGGTGATAAGGCGTTAGTGTGTCGCTTCATTAGCTGAACAAACCTTACAATTGGCATTCAACCAGTTAGTCATCACTTCGCCAAAGGAGCTACCCATTTATATGGTGATGCTGTGTGAACACCGATTGGTTTATTACATGTGTAGTTAGTAAATATATGTGCACCAATGGTAAATTATTGAGTGGATGGCCTAGGCCAAAGGGAGTATACAACTATATACATATGTAATGGGTGATATGTCGTTAGTGTATCACTTCATCGGCTGTACAAACCTTACAATTGACATTAGCAACCAGTTAGTCGCTACTTCGCCTAAGGAGCTACCCATTTATATGCGGTTATGCTGTGTGAACACCGAGTGGTTTATTACATGTGTAGTTAGTAAAATAATATGTATCTGTGCCTCAATGGTAAATTATTAATTTTTAAATAATCCAAATTACAATTATCAATAACTACGGGAGACATACAGAGAAAAATACACCCCGTACCGGGAATCGAACCACGGGACCTCTGTTTACCGTACAGGTGCTCTTACCATCTGAGCTATACGGGAGGACGATTCTTCTCTGTCGTAACTGATACATATTCCCGAATCCAAGCTTTAAATCTTATCCTACAAATCTAGAGAGCCAAATATTCACGGCAACAGAACTAGACCGAGAATTAACGCTTATAATTGTAAAGT
>KZ652845.1:34171-53963 GCA_001010745.2 Gerris buenoi
TCTATTATTTGTTTTTTATAATAAATTTTTTTAAATGTATAAATGAGGTGAGAGGGTATGGAGCACCGTCAATATCTTCGGGTGGGGCCGTGGATATTCGAAACCGGGAGAAAGGGAGGTAGAGAAAAGCGCGACTAACGACACCGCCGACTTTTTAAATAGTAAAAACGATTCCACTTTGGGAGACAAAAACAAAACAAAAAAATAAATAAACAATAATAACAATAATAAATAAATAAATAAAATGATATCGGTGATATATGAGCGACGGCTGAGGCTCGCTGCCATGATTTCACTCCGAGGATAGCTGTCGACGATGCATCCACTCGCTGCTAAAATAAAAACATCAAATTAAAACTAGAATAATTTTCAAACAAAACAATAATTGTCGCAATAAAGAAACAAACAAATAACAAGCTATTAAAGCGTGAAGGATTCACTTAGATATATACCGTGGCTACAATACCGATGGAAATTTAAAGGATGGAGAATGGCTGCTGGATCTTCGAATTATAAATTATTTAATATTCGAAAGTGACAACTCTTAAGATAGTAATGAAGGATTAATGGCAAACGGCCGATAGTTATAAATTGCTCTACACAAGTTTATAGTTGTAACTTCTAAGCTATCCAGCTGAAGAGGGATAAACATTGATGCGATGGATGAGGACTCACGCAAGTCCGTTATTTAGCATCGACATTCGCAGTCGAATAAGGTAATACATGAAAGGATCGAAGGAAAAGAAGAATGCGGATAAATGCCGATGGTATTATTGCCTTTTAAAAACGTAGAAAGTAATAGCTTCTAATGTAACAGATCCAGAAGAACTGTTGTCGATGGGAAAGACTATCAATGGTATATTGGACGTGACGAAGTAAAGAACGTGTTACAAATGAAAGAATATAGGAATAAAGTACTGACCTGAAGGACTATAGATGATGTCCGTAGTACTGTGGAGGGTAGTGGTACTCTGCAGGAAATGCCGGGTCGCCGGCCCGATGCATCATTTGCTGTCCCTCCATCATGTAGCCCATGCCTGCTGCGTCGGGGCTATATGCTCCACTAGGACCTGCGTGAGGAGAAAACACTACATCAGGCGTAAGCACACCGCTCAAAGCCGCTTAGAGTCGATACCATAGGACTGCTTGCCATTGCCAAATCTCAAATTCTCAGAGGCGTCAAAAACAAAAGTCCTCCGATTTTCTCAAATTTTATATTGTTTTTGTATAATCTATTTTAAAATCATACCTTACTGGGACAAATCAAGAACAGTTTTAGGTCTATGATTGCTGAGGGCATTAACGATTTACACTAAACTTGGAGTTAAACGCTTTTGCAGTCCTATGGCCAAGTTTACCACCAGCATATTTGCACTTGATGATAATCTTGCTCGTCGATAGTGCGGCAAGTAAATAAAACATCATCAAAAAATAACTTACAATTTATTCAGTTAGAATTCGCGAAACGATTAAATTACAAATATATTGGTGGTAAACGTGTAGACACATACTACTAGTTTACATTTATGTTTAAATGTTTTGTTAGACCACGCGTTTATGAAAATGATAACTATAATTTGAAATTAACAGCTAGGTCTAACAAAACAAACAGTCACAGCTCTGAGGAGTATAATTTTGTAAATAGTTAAAATGACGATTAAATGTAGAGATCAAGTTTGAATTCGGTGTTAAACCTATATACAAGCTATTTAGAGCATGTTGAAATGATGACGCGATGTTGCATCAGCAGCAATAGTGATGTGGTGTTTCGAGTTTAACGTTTCCAACCGGAACCGACGTTTGGTTCTATATATTTTACTCGGACATTATGTCTGGCGACGGCTCCAGACCGAAACCTCGACACTACTGCGGTTCTGATCTGTACTCGGGCATCGTCACGAGCTATAAATCCGAGGGGATCCACCCCAAATCCAATAGACCGTTATTTCCGTCGTTTCGATCACTAGAACCCGTCCACGTCCCAAACCGCTGACCGTCTGCCCACAAAATATAAATCAACGGAATAATAAATACCGGTCTCTTGTCACAAGTTATAAATTTAGCCGTTTAGGGGTTTCTACGGTATTTTATCGGTCCAAATGTTTTTTTGTATTTTATGACGTAAGTCATAAAAGACATTAATCATTATTCTACAATAAATATTTCTATTTAAAAACGGTTCGTTGTCTAAATTCATACGACGTTTCGGAAACAGGTACTTTTGCCATCGGACATAGGTGGTAAACCTGATAAAAATTCAAGATGAAGTCGTTAAAAGTTACATCATTATCAATACTGCAACATTCTTTCGGGCAAACGAATTTATAATTGAAGTAATATTTTCTTCTATTAAAGCTTAGATTTATTTATCATAAACGTATAAGGTATAAAGGTTGACAAAACTGATAAAAGAGTTGGTTGGTTCGTTTATCAACTCGTTCGTCTGAATCTAATTTTGACCATAAATTCATCGAATATTGACTGTACGAACTAACGTAAAAAACCATTACTTCTAAGACCTTATTATTAATTTAAAACTCTCTACTTTTACTTAACTAATTTTATTCAATTCCACGAAGTCTTATTTCATTAAAGACGTCGGACTGTATTTCGTCCAAGCTGTATTTTTTCCTCAGTTAAGGATATTGGAGAAATGCAATGAGTATTTTGTTCTGAGGTCAGGTTTGGTCTCGGGTTCTGAGATATATTACTTCCTGAGACCGGGGAGAGGGAGCCGATCGATTCGGGGGAGGGGGAATGCCTTCTATCAGAATTTATGTGCTAGTGGCTGAAGCCCATTGCCTCTGCCGATAATGGCCTCTGGCGCTGGACACCAGGCTGAAATACTAGGAGCTCCCACCCTTCCCTTTTCCCTTATATCCGTTCTCTATACCTCTCTTTTACCATTACAAAAGTTTCGCCCAAAAAAAACTTATTTAAAAAAAATCTTGTTTGTTCCGATATCAGCGGATTTCCTACGAACACAAAATCGTAAAAAACAAAATTTCGCTCAAGTACGCTTACAGGCTCTGTTGACAAGCCAAAACCCTAATCTTTAGACTGTTTTGGGTTTTCCCTGACAAATAAAATGACACTAAATCAATATTCTAACTCGACCACTAAATGCTAATTGCATAATCAAATATTACCGGAAGATGAACAGGGAGGAGTGAGTTAAAAAGAAATAAAGGATTGCCGATTATTTTATTTAAATAATCCCGACTACAAGAAAAATTAATTGACTACAACTTGAATAATCCCGACTACCAGACAAATTTACTGACTAAAACTTAAATAATCCCGACTACAAGACAAATTAATTTACTACAACTTGAATAATCCCGACTAAAAGACAAATTTATTGACTAAAACTTGAATAATCCGACTACAAGGCAAATTAATTTACTATAACTTGATTGTTTTTCTAACAAAGTTAAAAATTTAACTTCAAACCATTATTAATTAGAAAATTAGAATTAGGGTATATAGAGTGAACGTCAAAAATATAGTTAAAATTAATTACCACGCTTAAAGGTCAAACGGACAAATCGTTTAATTTAAATTAAGGTCAGGAGAGCTTGCAGTTATCAACGAAATATATTTTTATAAAAACTAATAAATAAAACAAAAATTAGAGTCATGATCCTTAGAATGACTTATCTAATTTCCTGCATTCTAAAAATGTCAATGTCATTAAAATAACAGTTAAGTGATGCACGCGGTATCGACTGATAATATCGGATATGGTACGTATAAAAAAAAAGAATTCCACTGACACCAATTATATTTTTAATCTGAAAGGTCAAAAAGATATTTAGATTGGATGTGGGAAATATTGGTTCGGTTTTCGAGATACGTTCGAATTAAAAACGGAATGTCGATTAATCATTTCTGTAAAAAACAATAACACATTCACTTCCCATTTCTCCAACGAGATGTTTTATCACACTATGATCGAAAGGTCATCGGAATATACGAGTCCTTTGATAATGCTATCCAATGTCTATTTTTAAACATCTCCAAACTTTTTTTCGTGCCTTCTTTTTATAAACAAGAAACATTTTTTTAAAAATATACAGGTTTTACTTAACTTTTAAAGGATGTTTTAAACGTTAGAAAGAATTTAATTTTTATCAAATCGGAAGATAAAAGAACTGATAATAATGCATTCAGCGGCCAGTAATGGAACAAAGCATTTCATTAATAATTAGAATTTATTAATCAATGAGAACAGGTATATCGTACTCTCTGTCTATTGACTCGAGTTAATTATCGATTAAATACATTCATAAAAGAAAACCTCAATCTCCAGTAGTATAAAGCTGACAATGCGTCAAAATGTCAATTCGATTGACGAATGTATCAAATTATTTAAATTTTTTAGTATGATAATGCTTAACCAATTTACTTTTGATATAGGTACGTTATGACGAACTGAAAGTATAATAATGTTTAGCTAAATCAAGAGACCATGTAAGGCTAAAATTACGATGAAAAATCAGGAAGTTAACAAAATAGAAATATTACCACTTTGTCTTAATTATAAGAGCAAGTATGGAACGACGGCACGGGCAGGAGTAGAGAGAGGTACGGGCGGGTAAAAACCCAATGAATAATTGAAAACTATCCGAGGCCTCGTATGATAAATTGTTATTGAATATTTTGTGCAGTGGGAAAAAGGGTACTGGCTCGGGGGGTTTAAGCTATAAAGTGTTTGGCTGAGTGAGGCAAGGAGCCCAATAAGATATTTATAAAGTCTAGGGGAGCCCAGGGGGCCGGGGTTATGACGCTTCTGGGGCCCCCAGACGATATTACCTTAATATCCATTACACCCCCCCCCCCCACAACCACACAACCCTTAAGTGTTTTTGGTCCGAACAGTTTATTGTTTATTACTCATCTAACCACTACGCACCAATAAACTTAACAGGAAAAAAAAGAAATACAATAAAAAAGCTTATTGTAAAGGGTGAAAATACGACCAATCTCGGTACTTTCTACGTTTACTACAACGAGCAACTGAATAAGTAAAGTAAATATGGTGTTTCCTAAGGAAGAACTAAGTTGGGAAGTGCTGTTTAATAGTTATAGCCAAGGACTGTTATTAGTGAAGATGACCGAGGATCCTTCGAAATTATCGTATTATAAACATCCACCCAACACTATTACAAGAAGAATTAATAATCGATTATTCATATAATGTACGACGATAAAAAAAAATATATATTTATCAGTTTAGTTTTTCAGGCAAAATCAAAGTCTTTAACCTCCCTCATAAGCGAAACTTTCCATAAACGCTCAAGACTGTAGTAACTAATACAGTAAATCCTTATTGATAAACCAAAATCAATCAACAAGTTAATATACAGACAGTCAAGTGGACTCATCAATGAAGAATATATTTCAAAGGCACTTAGAAAAAAATAAAACAGAGACTTCTGCCTAATCTAGATTTGGGAAATTTACGTTGTTGTTATTTATTTGTTTTGATATTGGGTAGTGGTGCAGTAGTGATGCATCACGAAGTAAATTCAATTCGCAATAAACCTTCCAAAAACACCTACCGAATTATCGATCGTATATATTTTTTAATATGTAACACTGGTAAATTTTAACAAACCGAATATTTATTAGAATGAATTATTCAATATGAGTCTTTAAAACGTCTAATTTATTAGTTCTAATTAACTTTCACAGAAGGTAAAATGTAAAATACTTGAGGAGGGGTTGACTAGCTCATTTAAGATACATAAATAAAGTAGGAAATTTCTATGTGGCCCAAAAACAGAATGGTAGTGTAAATCTACGCCAGGTTTGGTGCTTGAATTCAGTTGAAATAATTGCTAATAGGCGATATAAAAGCGGTTTTTATTATTGTAGAAGTGAGACGAATTTGTTTAATTTACTAATGGTAATGAAATACAGCGGACGGGGTGCATGGCCACTAACGAACAGCCGGAGGGATAATAATGGTATGTTTGTGATAAGACTCGAACAATGGGTGAGAAAACAAGAAGGCCGTTTGTTCGACCGTCAAACCGATAACCCAACTAATTTCTCTGAAAACCTGGATGATGATGTTTAACTACAGTAAGAGATGGGGAGATAGAGCGATTCCAGCATGCGTGACGACCTCCCTTCTTCCGATCCTATCCGAATCTGTTCTTAAATTAGACTTGAGAAAGCAATACAAATCCAAATTAATAGGGGAAAGACGGGGAGACAAGAAGCAGGTCGGCCAGGTTCTCTTGAGAAGCCTCCTACAGGGAAGGGCTGTTTAGGCCCAGGAATCGGCTTCCTCAAAACAAGTTATTTTCCCAGTAGTGGAAAGGATGGGAATTGTACGTTAGACGTCGTTGGCGTTAATTACAGCGGGGAAGCAAGTAGGCAGTAAAGAGCCGATCAGAGGGAGGCTAAACTGTCCAGTAAATCGGGCGAGCTCCGACAAACAAACAGGGTTTCCACCTTTATAGACCAATAAAGGAAAGCTTCTCCCTACAAGAACCTTTGCAGTAGGGCTCTTTCCCTCTATCCTCCCTTACGCCTATCCGGCTTTCTTTATTCAATTACTTACTTCCTCCCTTTCCTCAAAATTGCGACATCCACCCTCAGACGACCGGGGAATTTTTCAAAATCTCTTTGTTTTTCAGACGACCATTTATTTTATTAACCCCTGGGAATCCATCTCCCGAAAAAACCAATTATTTGAATTACAATTGCACCGGGTAAAACTTGGAGGGATAGAAAGGGAACCGAAGAGGGGGAGGGAGGAGGACAATCCCTTTAATGGCCTTATTTTACAAGCTGAGTGGAAAACTTTTTTGGAAAATCCCCGGATTCGAAATAAATTGAATACTGCAACGTCTCCATAAATTATTACTCCGAGGTTGAACGGTTGCAATCTAATAATCCGATAACTGTTAAGAACACTTTTCTTCCTGTCCGTGTCTACGCCCGGTATTAATTCGAATAATGGACTATGCAGGCTACTAATACAAACGACCTCTGGCTGTGACTGAATTAAGCAAATGAATTCAAATAGAAATATAAATTAAATTACCTGCTCTATTAGACTGGTCTATCATAGGCTGGACTATACGACGCCGCGCATTTATAAACCTGAAACAAAAAATAAACACATGTTATTATTAAGTTACTAAAAATCATTTACCTTACCCCACTTGTAGAAGAATAGGTACAACTTCAGTTAGGTACAAGGGTTTTGGAGATGCAAGTTTAAAGTAACACGATTTAAAAATAAATGGAAAGCTTTATAATAGGTAAAATCTTTCACTTAAGTAACAAGGCCAACGAGATTAAGTTTATTCTAGATGTTAAAGCACAAGTATTTCAAAGGAAACTTCTTCGCCATTATCATGTTGACACCTCTGTTCGGAATTCATTATATCTTTTTTTACTAATCTGAGTTTTATACGCAGTTTTCCCAGTACCATTTGAACATCCCGATTCATCCGAGGATCGTTAAGATTGTCCACAGCCTTTCGATTCTTTCACACTTCTAAAGATGCTGTGAAAACAAAGACGCATACGCTTTAGAAACGTGTAAGAAGTAAAATGTAAGAATAATATAATAGGACTTAAGTGGAACCGAGTCCGAAACAGGAATGCGCGAATGTCGACCTTCGGTGACATTTGAAGGTGGGAGTTAAGGGGCAGATCGGCCGTCGAATAACAACTGAAACGGATCACGGCGAGATGCGATCCGAGAACGGCCGATAAATAAAGAGACAATGGCCTTTGTAGGCGAGCCCCTCACTACGATTCGCAACGAAGGATTCGCGGCAGTCGGGGGATGAAAGTAGACGAGATTCGAGTTTGAAAACACCGAGACGAAGGGACGAGGGAGAGATCTGGGGATTACGACAAGAAGGTGGCAGAGGAAATGAAGTAGAAAGATTCATTGCATATAATTCATCACCCCGAACAAGTCTACACTCCCTTCGGACCCTTCCTTCACAGGAAAAAAATACAACTCGCTTCGTTAATATTGATTTTGCAATTAATGCCAGTTGTGATAATGGATGTTGCAGCCCTGCCGAACATGACGTATTTAGATATTACTTGTGACTAAAGACCGCCCCGTCCACTGCCTTCGTGTACTGCTGGAGGCGGGAAAAAAGCCGACACACAGAAACCCTCCTAATTCCAATCTTCTGACTTATTTTAATTTCTATGCAATAAAAACCTTTTTCAAAATTCTTTTCACTGCACCTACTGATTCACTGATACAACCTACTAGGTTAATAATTTTTCCATCACAAACAAATAATTATTATTTATTGGAGAATATTAAACATAGTTTCAAAAACTGTCTGATCCAAGAAAATTACCTTTATTACCTATATCCAATAATCTGCTTTTCCTTACCATAAAAGTTCTTATATTATTCTTCATTGGTCACATAAATAATAAACAAAACTCCTTTCAAATTTATTAAACACCGAAAAGCTTGATTAATTCATAGAAAATAATAATAAGTACGAGATGTAAATAGTCGATTTAAATACTAGTTGAGGATTGCTGAAATAATTTTTAGATCGATACGTCAACAACCTAAAAACAAATTGGTAGAAGAAACCCGGTTAAGAAAGGTTCGGTCCTTGTGATAAGGCGAAAGGAAGGTATAGAACTTTTCACACGCCTTATTACCAACACTCTTATTACAATATCTGGATAGTGCCGCCGCATATCGACCCGTCGTCGTAAAGGTCCCGAGCAAATTGCCCGCAATATTGGATTTCGAATATGCCTTAAAACACAATATCCATATATAAAGCGGCAAGAACCCATCCGGCTAAAAACATTTAGAAAACCCTTGTTGCATAAAAAACCTTTTCCCGGAATTGGTTACATGCGATATAAGTCGATTTCCATAGATAATACACGGATCATAGGGTCTTACATTTCAGCCGACCCTTGGACTCCGGCACAATCTCAAACCTTCGATTTAGTCCACTCGTTTCAAATACCGTTTCCCGGCTTACTCTAATCGAAGTAGATCGACTTTTCGAAATGGAATACTCGTATAAAGAGAGAAGTGCAAACGTCTCTGTCGTAAATGTTATCTTTGTTCCACAATCGTTAGAAGTAAGAAAGAAATAATTCCAAACACAAAAGTTTAGAGTAGAATTCATAGTATAATTTAATCGAGGATAAAATTTTTGAATCGACTGATCTTATTTAATTTTTACGTAGACAAAGGCGTAGATTATATCTTTATATTAATCGCTCAGAAGTGACGGTAGAAGATTACTTTTAGAAAGCCCTAGTTAATAGGGAGGGCGGACTGAGAGAGGGGATGTAATGGAAAATATTTGGCACACGGGTGCAGTGCACATGGGTCCATGCTGACTGGTCCTCTGCTGGTAAGGTAAAAGGAAAACTTGTTGAGAAAGAAGGGTGAAATGATAGAGTGCAAGAGACAAGGGCTGAGGACCTACGATCTGGTAACATCTGGTCCTGCCGACTAATATCAACTACCGGTCCCTCCCATTCTCCATATTACACTCACCCTTATATTCCGTAATATTTTAAACGTAATATGGCACCCGCACCGAAAAATCCCTGCCTCACATTAATAAACGTGATTTTATATCGCTTTCTAATGCAACTATCCAATATCGGCAAAAACTATACATTGTGTGCAGATGTGAAAAGACCAAAAACAAAAAAATGCTCCGATGTCACACATTTAACAAGGAATTTAGTCTTATCATGACAACGTTAATTAACCTATCACAAGTATAAAATTAATTTAATTACATTAAATATCTTTTTTTATATATTTTGAAGATACAACGTTAAAATATTATTTTCTTATTCACTAATGAAGTATTTGGATACACACATATTTATACTGCTGCGATATTTGCTAGCTATACTTCTAAAGTTATCTCTAAATAATATATATAAATATATATATTGGGAAATTGGATTGGAGCACTAAAGCCAAGTGAGAAAGTGTCTTGGTATAACGTAGAATTAAGGATAGGTACGGCTGGAGGTAGTATTTCTCAAAGGGACCAAGCCCAAGACCATAAAGTATCGGTTAATACCGCGGTCCGAATTGCGTCTAAGCCTGAGGTATTCCGTCTATAGCCTCTACAATACCTCTAAGATTGGAAAGTCAAAAAGAGGGGAGGGTTTTCGCTAAGGTCAAAAATATGGTCCGACCGTATAAGTCGGGAAAAGAGGGGACCAAGTAATGAGACAGTGAACAGTGGATTCACGTAGGGCGTAACGGCCCACCGGCCAAATTGGCTCTGAGATGCGGCCTTGGCCACAGGTCCGCTCGGGAGCAATAACGGCGAATTAACAGATCCTACCCGGCCTCTAGTCACACTGCATTTAAAAGTCTTACAACGCTTTGTTCTGATGAGACCGTTTGTGTGCGGAGCCGGATCCCGGTAATGCCACTTCCTAGTAGGTGAGCTTTACGGTCGGTATGAAATACAGTTTCCTTTTAACCTTACGAATCGCATTCTAAAACTTGAGTGGAATCGGTCATCTAAAGTAGCAAAAGCAATCATCCTTTCTCAAAACTACTAATAAAGAAAGGAATAACATTAAGAAAGGTCGTGTTGCAAGAACTGAACCACCAATACTAATAAAGGATACATTCTTATTATCAAGAAAAATATTAACTAATTGTATAGCTTCTCTATATTTTACAATAGAATAATTTCTATCAACGTCATAACTAGTTTTTTTTTTGGATGAAGAAAACGGGGGTAAGCCGAATGACTTAACTATTCGGGCCGAAAACAAGAGGCTTCTTTAGTCGGCCGTAGAATAAGAGAACCACAGGTGTCACTTAAAACGTGCCAAATCATCGTTTATAACAAGGGGTTGTCGGCCGGAAGACCGATACCTCGTTTGAAACCACCGATTAATACCTCGCTCCAAGGCTCATTCGACCTCCGTCCACTAAAGGTACTTAACCGCACTCTAAGGACTCAAAGCGGTACGAGCTTTCTTCGAGTAAAAGGTACTCTTATGAAAAGAAAGGTTTTAGAAGTTAATTTCGGACGGTATGACTTAAATGAGTAGTTGTAATTAAGAATAGGTTTTCTGAAGCGAAAGAGCGACGTTTAGACTAACCGGATTATTTAGGGGAAGCAGAGTTTTTCTCGTCGCCCCGAGGGGGCTTTATGACACCGGGCCGAATGATTAGGCAAATGCGCGTCGCCATAGAAAATTGAGTTATTCTGCAGTCTGGTACAATTAGAGAGATAAGACGGGGTAATCCCCAGGCCGCAGAAGGGTCCACTCTGCCCGTCTCCCAATAACCCTCCCTCACGGCTTTTTTGTCCGGCCTCGGAGTCATTTGACTTTCACCCCGGATTAAAAACCATTACAAGCCCAAATGCACGTGTCAAAACCTTTCATCCTTTCCTTCAGTTCAGTTCACGCTTGGATTCCGATTCCACGTCCAACTATGTAATCATGAATATCTAGTTTTTATTAGGTCAACACATCAGTTAGATAAAGGTTTTCGTAATGATCAAAAATGATGGAATAAGTTATTCCTGCGAAGACCCGGTTTTTCTTACATGAAACTAGTCTTATTATTGTAGAATAATTAAATGCATACAGTACATGGCGTACAGTACAAACTTATAGTATTTTATTATTTTTACAGCGAAGTTTAAAATTTATCATCCGGTGTACATTATTAGAGCTGTAAGAAAAGGAAAACAAAGAAATACAACGAACGAGAACTATGGTAGTTTCACAAGAGGCTGCCTTGTTTTCACAGGTGTAAGCTGTAATTCTACTTCTATTTTTCGACATGAAATAAAAATTTATTTTGATTCGGCAGACTATCTTCACTCATAAACAACAATGTCGATAATTATAGTTGTGAATGTAATGGTGTAAGTTTCACGGAAACTTACACCGAGGCATAAAGAGTCGGTCTAGTATAAGGCGGCAGTATAAAGCAGTAGGAAAATCTAAGATGCCGTTAGTAAAAGGTTACTGTAGAATGAGAGTCACTTACGTCTTATTACCTTCACTTGTCGCATTCACTTATAAATTATCTTTTTTCTCGGTTTCAATATTAAACATCGCTCTTACACAAGTAAATATGCACGTAAATACAATTACAGTCAGGAATTTGAGGATGTAAAATAAATTCAAAGGTCGACTTGACGAGCTTTTAATCCTTCCATAAAACAAATGAGACAAAACTATAAATATACAGCTAAAGCCATATTTAATAAAGCATGCAGGTCGTAAAAAGAGAATGGAAAACGTAAAGAATAAAAACACTATAAAGAAATCAAAATAAAAACAAGTGAAAAATTCACCTCTCCCTTATTTTATTCGATGTGGGGAGATGAGAAGGAGGAACGATTTTGATCGAATAAAAATTGTTATTAGGGGGCGGGTTTAGGGTTGCGGGTAGAAAAAACAAACGGCCTATTCAAATACACGCCGGGGAGCGACTAAAGCACCGGGGCCTTTTTAACAAGTGCCGTGCGGTATACCCGCCGAAATTCCACTGTGTCAGAATACGAAAAGACCGTGTAAATAGGAGTGAAAAGGGAACGGCAAGAATAATAGAACTATAGACAATAGAAGGAGGCGACTCCTTTGCCAAATCCGTGCGGATGAGCAAGGGTCGGCTCGGCCGGACTTGGATAAGGACCGAGATATCGCGCTACACCCTGTTCAGTCATTAGACAGCATTAGAATTACTGGCCTCGGAGCCACCCGATCACATTCTTTTCTTTCGTATATTCTTCCCTTTTTATATAAAGAGAGAAGACAAATAGTAACGATCGACCCGGCACGGCGGCACTCGATAAAACCCTTGTCAAAACTAAAAAGTACCTTTTCACTCAGCGGCCTTGTAGGATAAGGGTGAGAGAAACAGAACAATTGCACAACTTCCTATACAGGTATTACAAGGCGGCTTCTTATCGACCTGTTTCACACTGAAACCCAGCAATAATGGACTTTCGGTTCATTAGTTTCCTACCGACTACTCCGACCGGCATCATCATGGGGTTGAAGCAACGAGCATATCAGATGTGACGAACATCTAGACTAGACTTTGCTTAAATCTTGTTTTTGCGTTACGACTTGACTCAGCTAGTCTTATCAATAAAAAGGAAAAGCGAACAAATAATGTCTCCTCTACTAGTATACTCTCAATTATTTTAATGAAAATAGATTGATGTCCTGAATAATCCATTTATTATGTTTCTTCAGTTCCAAAAGCCTGTAAATTTTAATTTTTTGAGATTAAAGAACCCACTTGTTTACTATGAAAATAACAGATTCGGCATTTTGATTTTAGCTTCAAGGTTTTCGTTTGGCAATATTCGATGCAGGTAAGTTTCATAGGCTTTGCCTGTAATCCTGTTACCTGAATGTGTACCCTTTTCTCCGCCTTCTATTCTATTGTATTCTGCAGGTTTAACTAAATCTTATTTAAAGGTTTCTATTCAATCCATCACGGTTACAAGCCAAGGAGAATCCAGTAAAAACGCACAAGGGTAGTTTTTAGAAGTCGATTTTTCACCACCTGTAATAAAAATAATCTATAATTTCTTATTTTATTACTCATTCGCTTTTAAATGAAGAAGTCATCTGATATCAAAGGCTCTGAGAAGAGGGAAATCCATTTATAGTAAAATCCTAAATCCTAATTAAATTGGTCTGAACGAAAAAATGAATTTATTCGGGTTGTATGAACGACTATTCGATTTAGCAGACCAATTTTTACAGTGATTTTTTTTTTAAGAAAAACAAATATTCTTCAGCTACAATAAATAAAAGATTTATTTTCCACCCTAGCTTTTATGTCAAGAGTTAATATGAAACACAATGTAACCGGTAAGACATTAGAAATGAAGCCTTACGGTTAGATTTAGGGTTATCCCAGAACCGAGATATAATTGCAGTTAGTTTAATGTTATGTTGTTTACTGGCGTAACGCAATGCCAGATATTCTTTAGGGGGTGACTCACTTTGACCGGGGGTCCCGACAAATATCCGCTTCGGCCACCATCTTTAATCCGCACCATTAACCCCCGATCCCTCTGTCATTCCCACAGTTTTCATTTATCTATCACCTCTGCTCGAGGGGCTTTGCCATCGTTCATTCTTTACCGAGGGCACGGGATCAGAAACCTTTATAAAAGAAAAGTTTTATCAATGTTACTACTCATTAGGCTATCGACAGTACACGAATAGGGTCGATAAGCCACTGAAATATAAATTATATTTCTCGAACAGGCATCTTAACGTATGGCAATGCGGATACATTTTCAAAATTTTAGATTAAACAAGCAACTGCGACATCAAATGCAAAATAAGACGTGATAAACTATTATTACAATAGTTTTCGATAATAATAGATAGGATGTTTAAAGTGTACACTTCATTATTAACCTCATAATTTAATATAAAATCAAAAAACCATGTCTATAATCCAATAGCACAAAACGAAACTGTCTTTTAAGCCGGTTCCACACACTTGCGGAGTACCCTCGTCACCTAATCTCGGTATCTACACACCCTACGGTATCTACACGCCCTACATGGCGAGCACCTCTGTGCCACGACTCAATGTCCCTCGAATCTTTTTGACTCGGGTCTGAAATACCGACTCAGCAGGGAGACACGGGGAGGCGAGGCGATAGTACCCGAGGGTAAGCGCGGACGTCCCCGAGATTGTGGAGCCGGCTTAAGACAGAACAAGAAAAAAGATGACGTGGCAAGCAAAGTGACAACAGTTGAAACAAGCAAATTTTAAATAAAATTAAGTAAAATAAAGAAAAAAGAAGAGAGAAGAAGAAGAAAAAAAACCTCACAAAAGCTTTCGATACCAATGTGCGGAACACGAAGAAGACCTGCAGGTATCGTTTAATTTGAATTTAGCAGGGGTAAGTAAGTACCCGTACAACTGGTTGCGGGTAATGGTCGCAAATCGGCAGCGGTGAGAAGAAATAGGACACCTCATCAAGTTCAAGGACATGAAGGTATTAGGTCTCAACAGGTATCACAACCACGACACTTAAGGAAGCCATAAAAACGGTGGAGTCAAGTACTGCTTCTCAAAAAGGAAAGATAAACTGTCCCTAATGGGTGAAAACTTTTCGGAATTCGTTTTTTTTTTCACAGACTTGCATAATTATAACGATTTCTCGTTAGTCAAATAAAACAACGGTTCATGGGTCCTTAATCAAATTAAGTAACAAAGCGGCTGATTATAAGAAGAAGGGACATGTAATAGAATAATTATACCATATTTATCAGTTACAAAAAGCTGTTATTAGCTTTCGCTAATCGAGGCTATAATGCATGAAAGAGCAGAGTAATAAATTTAGCGTGGCTAGTCCGTTTAAAAGAACATAAATAACAACGGTGCGGAGACTACATACAACTTTTTCCTCACTACTTTCTACTCGTTAATAAAGATTTTCGTCGGAAATGAAGAATTAAAATGGCAAATCAGTTTAAAATTATAATAAATAGTGGGTATTTAGTGTGTAAATCAATCTTAATCTCTTTTGAAAAACTACCCGAAAATTAATCGACTTACTGTAACCTTAGGTTACGTGAGTTTAATAGTTAGGAGCTTTAGTAATAAATGACAGAAAGATTACCATTGAAGAAGTTGTGTAAGTCATCAATACTTCTTCTTTATGCATATATATAATTCGATTAATAAATAAAAAATATATGTTATTGTGAAGTGAAACATGTCACTTTTATTTCGTAGACAACCACTTACTTTTTCTCCAATCCACTGGATAAAAAAGAATAAATTACGACTTTCTTTTTAAACAGAAACATAAATGTAGTATTGTAGAAGTGTTAGAGAGGGTTTGAGTTCTCCGTATGTAACGGGCCATTGATCCGGGAGGAAAAGCAGACAAGGAGTGGAAGACTTTTTAGCAAGACGGTTCGCAAGCGGGACGCCAAGACGCAGACGAGATCTTGGGAGTAAACAAGGCGAGGCGGCATCTGCCTCCGTCTAATACTGCCAAGTAGCGCATTCTGGCGGAAATCATCTCAGACCTCTCTACTGCAAGAAATACTTAGAGCGGCTCACCGGCCCGTGAAATATGCTTCTACTCCCTCACATATATATGTACTAATGTATGTTTCCTTTTGCCACAACTTCTCCTTCCACTATCTCATTACTTTTCCCTACTTTTCTCAAGCCCGGATGAAAAGCAAAAACCCTCTGTACAACTCTACAATATACTAAGCAAGTAAAAAGTGCCAGTTAATTAAAACGTAATCGATATTTCGAGCAAGGAAAATACAGAAGCACATAATTTATCAGCGTAAACAAAACATTAATTGAAAGTTTACAGGATTTCCTTAGATAAATTTTACACTATTGGTCTCGGGACGATCACGATCAAGCTGCGCAGTGTCTTGGATATTTGGCTGTAACTTCAGGGTCAGCAGCCTCACAGTTTGTATTTTAGTACTTTAGTGTCTTCGTGCAGGATGGATTTATTGGATTTTATTGACAAAGAGCTTATAATGATTGCTCAAGTCCTTGATAAAGATGAAAAATGGGAAACAAAAAATTTTAATTCGTAAATTTAACTGCATTTTAAATCTAACCATTTTTATTTAACTTCTTGTCGATGTCTTCCCAAATAATCTATTTGCAAATATTATCGTTGTAAAATGTAGATCGTAAGGTGCTGGATTCTTATACTGCAAGTTTAAATAATTCCTTGAAAATCAGTATTCTACCAAACACACAGCGCAGATGAGATCTTAGCCTGGATTGACAGCCGTCTGACCGTCCAGCGATCACCCCGTTATTGTCCCTAAAGTGGGAAACAGTGTGAAATAGTCTTAACGTTAAAAGAACGGTCATAGGACTTATCTAACGAAATCAAAAGAGCTTACAGTCTAGAATTAGTCTCCAGAAAGGAACGTAATAAATCATGCGAAAAACTTGAATTTTACAAGATTTTTCACTTGATCAAATTTATAGTTCACAGTTGTGTCGGTACTAGATCGCTTTAAGTCAGATCCGGAGAAAACGATTCTTTTCTAACATTACCGGTCTACTTAACTACATACTCGACCGATAATTACAATTGAATCTGATAGGGGTGGATTGGCACTATTCGAGACTCCTAGAATGTACATAGCTGATGAGAAAGACGTGGGTTTGTAATTTCCAGAAGAAAATAAACTGTCGACATAAGATACTAAGACCGTTAGCTAACAAATTCTTAAGTTTTTTTTTCTTTTCAAAACAACAAAATCCAAAATCTGCAAAACGTTATAAAAATTTATTTCTGTTTCTTTGTTTACCACTGATATAAACTTCTTTTCTTTTTTCACTTTATTTTAGTGAATTTCTTTCGAAAAGCTCTTTTTCTTTTCCTGTCTTTTCCAAAAAAAAAAGGAAGGGAAAGGGAAGAATAAATAAGAAGACCGGAGAACCTCGTAACTCGGCCAAAAAATAAGGAGAGAAGAAGTTAATGCAGAGAAATAAAATGTTTTTGAGGACAGATTCTCCCTTCTTTTTGCAATACTATAGGACCGGAGTAGGGGGTTCTAGGGGCATTCTGGAACAGAAGAGGGGAAGGGGGACTTGAGCTCCTGATAACAGAAATTGGTCTGTCAACCCACAATGATATATTCTTGGAATTTCCATACCCTTACTCTTCTGAGGTTATTCGTTGGGGGATAGGGCGCCCAATTTTTCTTGCCTTCTCTTTTCTCCAATCACTCAGTTGCTCCCCCGGAGAGTCGAGGGAAGAACCCGCTTCACTTTGCTGACTTATAACATTCTTTTTTTCTCTCTCTCTGCGACCCTACTTTTTCGCCCAACCTCGGGTCTAAGCATTTCTTCCTTCCTATACAACCCTATAGTAAACCTATACTCCATCTTTACTTGCTAACGTATCCTGTCCTCCCCCTCCAAACATACACATGCGTATCAATGTTATATATATATATATATACTTAAAAATCAGCAGAGCTTGAACAATGAACTAAATGACATATTTTCTTTAATTAAAAAGATAATTATTTAGGTTTCTGGATATGTTTGTTTCAACTGCCTCAAATATGTCTCGAAAAAGATGTCACTTTTATCAAATAATTTTCTGTTATTTANAAAAATATTAAGGCTGCATAAGACCACTTTACCTCAACCTTATTTGAAAAACAGAAAAAGAAAAGTCAGAATTTCATTCATTTAATAAAAGTACGTATTAACAACGACTCGGAATGTCTTGTATGAGTTGTGAGTCATGGGATTACGGTGATTTATTCTCACTACTTACATCATTATTAAGTGAGTTGATCATTGTAACTGAATTCTCCTTAAAATACTTTGTAGCATTACAATGATCTAACTGTAAAGGCAACATATTTTAAATGAAAAGCATGTGAGTAATTGAGAAGATATTGAAATTATCGATGATTTACACCCACTATCTAGCTCTAAGTGTAACCAAATTGGTACTTCTCTAGATTGTTCCTACCCTATGATTTTTTAGAATGTAAATGACTTGGACTATAAGTGTTGAGACAAAGGGATGATTAGTCTAATGTACTTTGGGACAAGGAATATCACACTCCTGTTCTTATAATGAGAGTAACAGTCTAAAGAAGAACATTTAATGCACCTTCTTTTGATTGTTACTCCTCTGTGTTTTATTTATTAGGGGAGTAACAATCTAAAGAAGTGCCACCAAATGAATTGATAATTGTATCTCAAAAGGCTTAAATGATGTATTGACTGACAGTAGTACAAACTATTCACAGTAAGGGGTGAGAAAGTTCAAGCATTGAATACTAGCTAAGGAATATATAGAAGCTGTAGCCATTTTAAATTAAACTGTGATTATATTCTTATCAAAACGTTAAATTCATTATACATCTTATCTTTTAAAACAGCAGTAAATTAATACGAGATGGTGATAATACTGTTTTCTTTATAAATAATAAAACCTACTTGGAGCCTTACTAGAGCTCAGTTCAGTCTAATCCATAACCTACGTTATATATTTATAAACATATATATGAACAAAAAGAATAAAAAAGGGGAAAAAATAAACTTTTTTTAAGCCAGAACAGTTGGAATGGGTGGATAACGGAATAAAAAAAATGTTTTGGGGAAAAAAGTAGACGGGAGGGGGGGCTAAATCCCCTCTTTACAGATATAAATCAAGCTAAGAAAAAAGAAAGGGGGCATATTACCCCAGAAATCCTTATATTAAGGTCCCCTTTCCTCCTACGGCTTCTGTTTTATTTAATCTCTTTCTTAATTTAAGTTTTTTGAACGAGGCTAGAGGTGGGGGGAGCCCCAGGGTATAAACTAAATTGGGTGAGCGGCATTTTTTCAGGTCATTTCCCAGTGTTTCTTACTTCTTTTTTATCAGTAACCCCCGTCTCCTTCGGTCCTATTTCTGCCATTACTCCCTTCTTGAATCAGACCCCCTCCTCCCCTTAAGAATACTACAATATCTTTCTCTCAACTTTTTTTTCTCTTGTTGGGTCTCTTATCGCTTCTTCGTTACCTTCCTACCTCCCGACATTTAAGGATGTTTTTTCTCTTACCTTAGCCCTCCCCCCTACCCCCCCAAAGCGAAGTCTGAGAGTTGAAAGCGTAGTTAAAGCTCGCGTCACCCTCACACACCGTCATTCTCGTTCCAACCCAATTTCACAGAGCAACGCCTTTCAACACCTCCCCCCCTTCCCCTTTCACACCCCCACACATATTTCACTTAATATTATCTACACCTATAAAAGTTTAATATATATATAT
>KZ652845.1:63733-84189 GCA_001010745.2 Gerris buenoi
CCCCCCCCCCAAACCGTTGTGAAGCGAGAAAGAAATATAACTCCCCAGGGTATGCAACATCGTCCCTCAAGCTGAAACAACTGGGGAAAAAATTACTCTACTCCAAGAAGTCGTAAGTTTAGACATGACAGTGGTGGCTGACAAATAACGCTGTCCTTACTCGGCCAAAAAGAATCTTCACTTCAACAAAAGTAACTGTCCAAGATGTTTCTGCCCATTGATAAAGTTATTATTGATCATCTAATTTATGCCAATCAGTGAGCCCTTTGAAGAAACATAATGATAAAACTATTTTAAAACATTAGGGAAGAACATTAAGTTATTATGATGAAAGAAAAAATAAATAAATAAACGATTTAGAATATTGAAGCCAGGTGTGAGGGAAGAAGGCTCAGAGGGAGATAGAGGACAGCATGGATGGACAACATCACATCCTCCCTGGCTCAAAGAGGAATATCCAACTAGCATATCCCTGCACCTTTTCCATGAACAGGGGGGTGGAAAATTTGTTAGACTACCTCGACACCGCAAAGTATAGAAGAGGATCCGACTAAGTAATTAAGATTTAGAATATGATGTAATTTGAAATACTCTACGTATTGAAGAACTTCTTTAATTTCATTATACGACCAGAAATCTTATTCTAACTAAACCGTAGATACTGCAACGTAAACTCCTACAAGAAAATTCGCTTAAATGTTCATTAGTATTATTTACGGAAGGCGTATAAATAAAGTTTATAGCTCCGAGATGCCTGTGTCTGTCGGAGGAGAAGGGCCGTAAATCTTTAACTGGAGTAAATAATTTTCAAGAAGGCATTTTACGACTTATAATAAAGCGAGTCGGGTCCATTTTAAACGGAGGAGATACAGTCGTTTTAACGATTCCAATGTTTTGGTCGATTATCCTTGTCGTTACTTGGACTGTTTCGATTAATTAGGAAACTAGAGACCTGTTGTTTTAGTGGGGAAGAGTTGGCAGTACTTTTTCACTGCGAGGGAGGTTCTTTTTACGACTCGGAGCACAGGCTTAGCACCAACAAGTCACTTGCTTTTTTTATGTCTTTTAGTGTTGCTTACAGAGGGGATTTTATGTGTTCCGAGTCCCTCAAAAAAGGGATGATAAGGTGGTAAACAGTTGTTCCGAGTCATTTGCCCCATTCACCTTCCCTTCCTTGGCCCCGCCCTCCTGTTTCGGCTCTTGAAATTAAATTCCCCCCTTAGTTTACCAGGTCTTTCTTCTTTTACGGACTTTTTAAGACGTCGATAATGAAAGAGGCGACTCCGGTTTCTTTAAAGCAAAGCATCTACTAAATTAAGTGCTTCGATAACATTAGAACTTTGGTATCGCTTTACAAGGGGTATACTGTGTAAATCTTTACAATCATGTATAACTATATAAGCGGCCAAGAGGCGCTTAGACAAATATCTACCACCGCATTTTACACCTGCTTTCACTTTATTTTCTATATTGGTCGAACTAAAATGTACACGGGGTCTAAACCGACACCACCTCTAGCTGCATTTAACAGCGAAAAAACAAAATATACATTATGCTTAACCAGATGTGATGGAAGAAACTAATTTTAAACCTTAATGTATATTTTTACTTTACCAATATGTACTACTTTAATTAATTTGGCCCCTATAGTTCTACTTATTACTGTTTTTGTTAGTAAGGGTTATTAAAACAATAGATTTTTTTTTTTTTATATATAAGTTCTCACTTGTTCCTCGGAACAACCCTCTTTCAATATATAGCACGGGAGTCAGTTCGGTGTTGTAGAGCGAATGGAAATGTTTAATTGAATTACAGCCCGACAGCAATTCTCGGTGCTACAAAGCAATAAGGCGTCGCACCTATTATACGCGTTGTGATAATTCGCCGCCACACCGAGTGTCCACGCAGACTGACTCGTCGAGTACAACACCGATTTGTAACAGCTATTTATTGGGCCGACAACGTAAGGGAGAAGAACGGAAGAAGAATGCGAGTTATTAGCAGAAGGGTTCGGAGGGTGGTAGCTCCGAGTTAAGAATTATATAGGGAGGGTTGTAATAACAGCGGGTCTAGGAATGCGACGGCAACAGCACACGCCGAGCAGAGGTCCCGGTGATTAATCGTCGTAATTACGTTTCGGACCGGAGCCTCCCGTAGCACTAATTGTTCCGGAGAGCTATGTGATTCGTTGTAAATCAGAAATCACTAACTCCCAAAACCCCTGGAGAGATCCTTCTCACCCTAGTATTAAAGGGTGGTTGTAAGAGGCGGCTTGACATACCAAAACAACCCTTTCCGAAGAGAGCGTGCTAAAATAACGAAAAAATACAAATAATTTATCAACTGTACTCACCAGTTGTTGACTTGGAGGATGGTGAGGCCGGTGTCTTGGGCCAACTGCTTCTTCTGATCTTCTGACGGGTAAGGGTGCTGCAACATAGAAAACAACAAACGTTAAGTTAAACATTACTGGAAGTAAGCTCTTAGGATTTCGGACGATCCCGATAACCAGGAAATACCCTCCCTGGAAAGAAAAGGAGATTATTACAAAGAATTTCAGGGATAGTGACAAGTCTCTCGCAGATTGCTGTTATCAACGTTCTACTTGACATTAACGTAAAAGAGAGGCATCAAATTCAAGTTTAACAGAATCAGGAAGAGTCAGTATTTTACGAGAGGATAAAAGAGTCGTATAGAGGAAGTCCTTTAGAACTAATAGCAAGTGTTACTTATTGTAGAGTGAGCTATTTTCAGTTAACGGTGGGAGGGACAGTGTGCCGTCGCTGCTGAGTGGGCGGAGGTGAGCCTAACGAGCGACGAACATGACTTTACTTGTCCGGCCGTGCTGGAAATCACACTTGCCACTAAACTCCACAACGCCTCTTCTATAGACAGCCACTCGTTTTCCCACCCTTACGTCTATACAGTACCTGATGCCGAGCATTACCCGGCCTGGGGCGTAAGAAAAGGGATCAGACGTGCATATTGGACCCCACCTCCCAAGGGTATGACTTGGGGAGCTGTATGCCTCCTCGTTCTACCCTGATAAAACTATCCTTTCCGTTGGGTTGCGAGTTCCCGTTATTGGGGAAATTCGATACCTCGTTCTGAATGCAATAAAAGAAAAAAAATCCCTTAAAAAAGAGGTCGTAGTGCGTTTATACGTTCGAATGGAAAATAACACTATGCACTCGAATGAGCTCTTCCCACAATGGTCGTTTGAAAAATCAGGGAATGGCATGTAAACACTCGGTGGGGAGAGTTTATATTCAAATGACAGGAATAATGTATACACATTCTCTTTTCCTACCGGAGTGATAAAAGACAACCTTAATTCCAATAACATCTATACAAGGAAATCAGAGCCGACTTTATTCCATATAGACACCAAAAGCCCACGTTTAAACTACAAGAGAGTTAAACAAAGAGTCCAACAATTGTTTCCCATGATATCAATATCATTACGAGGGATCCCAAATGACAAATGGACTCTTGAATTTCCGCCACACAAGCTCAGAAGCAATATTTACAGGAAGATTTAGATACCTACTGTAATTGTTAATCGATTAAAAAAAATTGAACTTGAGTTAACACTAGGAAAATCTATTTACTTAAAAGAAAATTGAATAATATTTAAAAAAAAAAAAATAATAATAATAATGTACAAGTAGTTCAATAAATCAGTATCAGTACTCCATATGCACCCATTTATAAAGAAGGAATAAGGATAGCTTTATCTTTGTTAGTAGATTATAATAGATTTTAAATTAAAAATGGAAAACGGAGTGGATATTTAATATATGTAGTAGGTAAATAATCGTTCTCTAAAAGGAACATGGTTGAATGTATAATACATTATCAGAATAAGAAAATGGCTTGAATACATTAAAACAGGTTCTCTTGAAGGTTCTCTTGATCGGTTCGAAGGGTCCTGGGTTTAATTAGAATGACTCGGGAGCCGTTCTGCATATCTACGGCTCTGTCGACCAGCGTAACACCATAGCACAACCTTTCCATATTTCTTTTTTGTAAAAAAGTAATATTTTCCAACTAAGATGTTCCTGACGGCTCGATTGGGAAATCGAACCCACCCGACAATCGACAACCTTGTTCCTCCGATACACCGAAAGACCGTGGCTAACAGGCTCCCAAAACATCCAGAAAAACTCGAGCGGCCTGTTCTCACACAGGTAAAGTATAACTTTTTTAAAGCTTTGTAAGCTATCTAGGACGAACGGATAAGAATATAAAACCGGACAAAAAAGGCCGTATTATTCGGGAATAAAACTTCCGATTAATCTACGACATTTACGACGGAGACGTGCGAGGTGCTGATTAACTAGAATCAGATAAGCTAGGACAACCGATTTAAAATCCCATTAGACAGTGCCAGATGTTTGGAACGATCCCCCAAGGCTTGTCGACCGCCATCTGTACCAATTCTCGACACAGTTTGTCTCTATCGAAGATATGAATATTTAAAATAAATACACCCGATAAACGAGAGTTAAAGAAGAAGGGACGAGAGTTAATTAATGTGAGCAAACCGATATTTTCCTGTGTTTCAACGAAATTTATAAAAAAAAAAAAAAAATAGTATCAATGATTCCCAATAACATCCAGCGAAAGCTTAGCCGGTGGCATTTGTCTGATTTATTGTCACGAACTGACAAAACACCAAGCAAGCACACCGATTTATATAGGGAGCCACGAGGTTTAAACTTTTGATTAATAAATATAATTACTGTATACTAAGTATTTTTTATGTATAGTGGTTGTATAGCAATACTTTTAGCTTTGTTTTAGGGTTTTATACATAAAAAAGAGGTGATTCAGTGGTAAAGGAAGCTAGGGGCTGGGCCGGTCTAGCCACGGCCTGACTAATAGTGTTTGTACAAGTCTTGATTATATGCGCAACCACGGCCGCCAACCTAATTATAAGGCCTTTATCTTTGTTTGATCATATACCTAATTGTGCATAATCCCGGTGCCGTAGAGGGGGAGGGGAAAAAATACCGCCATATCTCAACATTACTCTTCATTAATTTCGCGCCGGAGGCGGCCATTTTGAAAAAAACTAGGAGGGGGAGTATGAAGGGCATCAGATTGGGGGTACCGAACTTTTAAACTACTATCTTAATAAGGTAAAAATAAATTATTTATTTGTTATTTAAAAGAGAAAATGTTTATCAAAAACACAATCTTTATTTGTGAATTTCATAAAAATATACAGATAATAATAGTAAATTATATTCCTCAACTCTTTATATATATTATATTGTTTATAGTAAATGATATTTGTTTAATATTTTAATGTATATCACCTATCCTTAATTAAATGATAGTTTAAAGTAATATTGATATAATAGCACTGTAACTAAATTGGACAAATGGGATTACAGTTTAACTTTTCTAAGCTAGAAAACTACTGCACATGTGTTAGCTGGGAAACTAATGAGATGGATTTGTTTTCGGGAAGCAGGGCTTTCCAGCTTAGACAGGTTTTACTAAACTGTTTAAACGTAAACACGCAAATAACACACAAGAAATTTTGTGAAATAAAAAGGATGCAAGCCAGAGATAAAAATATTTAATCTAAATATACAATTATGATCCCCTACATTCCTTAGAAATATAATTAAATCAATTTAAGAAAGAACGTTAAGAAAAAAATAAATAGTAAAATCAAAAACAAGAGGTTAATATAATGTTATCACTTTATAGTACGATACAAAATAGAATGCGTGTTTAATAACGTCGTAATAGGGATTGTTTTGTATCGGTAAGGTCCATTAGAGTTTTTTTGTAACGGCGTGTCCGGAGGAGGTGCTAGAAACGTACCTGTCGAGGAACGCTGCGTTTTAGACCGGGAAGCGACAATTAAACGTGACATGTCGGCAATTAAAACTGGAAGAAAGACTCGGCATGTCGGAGACCCAAGAAATACCGGATCGGCACTTGACGGGAGGCCGCTATTTAAACAGGGGCCTTAGCCGTACCGTATAAGGTAAGACGAATCTAGATGAGTCACGTGACAACCGCCTGTAGATACGGTATACGGGAAAAAAAGGAAAGCCTTGAGCTTCTACATCATTTTCTTTCTTATGGTAAAGGAAAGAAAAGATATTATTAGTGAGGGATGTGGAAATGAAGCTGTACCGAGCCGATTTACACGGTGCCCTGTGTGTCGTGTAAAGTGGGAGACCACTCTTCAGATTAAGTTATTCCCGGGCAAAAGTTCTTTTGTCTATCTGCCACGTCCCGGTGGAGCGCTCACGTCGTCCGGTTTTTTATGCGCCGGCGCGAGAGCGATACCATTCATTCCTAACGGCTTCGGATCTCCCCGTCTCCGAGGCCTTCGGTATTCAAACTTTCCGGCCTTTTTTTCGAAAGGCGAGGTAACTATTGGTTTTTACAGACTTTCTGTCAATTAGCTTCACCGGCGACACCTTCACGACAACGATGACACTTGACCGACGTAAAAAAAAAGGTTTTTAAAAAAGACAACTCGGACCTCTTGAAGTAGGTCGATCGAAAGAAGAAGACCGGATTTGAATATGTAACCCCGTCGTGAGACGTACGACTCCGTCCGTTCTCTCTTCAGAAAAATAACTTTTCATAGAAGAAGTCTCGGATAATATCGTCCCGAGGCTGTCTCGTTAAGAATACAAAACTTTTCTTTTTAAAAAGTCCGTTTCTTCATGTAATCGATTATAAACGGATTTTGTTTTTCTCCAGGGTGCTGTTGAAAACTAATATTTCACTTTGCCGAAGGGACAAGCACGATCACACAACTTCTATCGAAGCCTTGACAAAATGCTTATACAAACAGTTTTTCACCGACCCTCTATATTTTTCTGAAGATTTATTATTCGTTTAGCCCAACGGTAAAGATAATTCAGAATCACCGACAGTAGTGAAGCGTCGAAGAAGTAAACAAAATAATTTCGAGATTAGGGAAAGGTTTACGGACACGGCGAGGCGCGGCGTCGGACACTCGACGACGGGTATCCAGACGGAAGTCTGGCGAAAAGAAAATCCAGGTGGAACGAAAAGAAAGTATATATTTTCCGCGAGCAACCGAAAAAAAAATATTTTGGCAGCGGAGAAAAAAGGGGAAGGTGTCTGAAATAGTGAAAAGAAGCGGAGAGAGGGGAAGATTTAAAGATTTATGGGACACGGGAACTGGGGCCCCGTAAACGTGGAAAGGGGCGGTGTTACAAACAATTTGGTGGGTGGGAGGCGGAGGGAAGGCGGCCCTATTATGCAGGGCCAGGATCCATGCGAAGAGAACCTGTCAGGGGCAAGTCTACGAGTCCTCGGCTGTGGAACTGCGCCACGGCCAAATCTCACTACTTAACTTCACTCTTCCGTCGACAGAGCAAGGTGGATCTCAAGTCGGCAAGCTACGGTGTACCCCGACAGAATAGCAAAACCAAAATATTTTACCTGTATAACATGGATCGTATTTTTATTTTTTTTCTAATTTTATTGTCTGCTTTACAAGAAATATAAATTTCACCGCAACTTAAGTATAACCAGACTACTCTTTAATCTTAGTCCAACCGCGTAGAGGGTTTAAAAGTAACATCTTTTCAAAACCGAAACTGGTATTATATTTGTCCATTACAAAAAGAAGAGCGATGGTCAAAGGAAATATTACACTGGTGGCCATTAACAGAGAAAAGGAAGAAGGGAAGACCAAAGAAGAGATGGGAAGAAGAGGTGAGGAAAGTTTGTGGAGTGTGCTGGAAGAGAGTAGCTACGGAAAGGTCGGAATGGAAAAGAGAAGGCGACATTTATTATGATGTTTGGATGATGTAATTTTATAATTTCTTTTGATCTCGAAAACAATGTTGGAACTCTACCCTACCGAGGGAACCACGGCTGATTGCCGATTTAAAAAAAAGAAAAAAAAGTGAATATCAAATCAAATTAATGTGGCACTTGTATTAATTATTGTTAGAATTTTTCTTTTTTGCAATGAATGGTTATTATTATTATTATTATTATTATTATAAGAAGCGGCAGCGGAATGTGAGATAAAACTACTGCATTTTGCTAAAGATTGTCTAAGAGAACAAATAAGGTTATAATAATATAGGTATTAAAACTAATCACTAGTTTTGTTCTTTTTAAAATAACTCGATGTAAATCAGCCATCGTAAAATAAAACAAGCCATATTATTTTTGAAGATATTTCAAGCCGAGGTATATTTATGTAGGTGCTTTACCGAGCCCCAACTGTATTACCTATTATATATCCTGCTGCATACGTTTACTTTTCCTGTTTATTTATGTAGCGTGTAATCGTATCATCTAGAATCCAAACGATATCTACATACAAACAACGACAAAAAAAAAGGTTGGATTTAAAAACATGACAGGGTAACAGATGGAGGAGGGAGTGGCGTAAAAAGCGAAAAGCCGATAATTACATACGGGTAATAATAATGTTAGTGGTCGAGTCTAGGTACGTCGGATCGATGGAGCCGTGTGCCCCCCACCTAGCAACTAATATTCGAACCATTAGGTTGGTTTTCGTTTCGTAAAGAGATATCGGATTGGACGGAGGGCCGCGCCGAAGGGCGTGCGGGCAATTCCACGCAGCCCACAATCCGATACCGATCTCGGACCTCTCCCTCGACGCGTCCTTTCCACTATGAAAATATGATAAAAGTCGGTAGAGGGAGTGGTGGAGCGGAGCTACGGCCGACCTTATCTGACCGCATCTCTCCGGGTCCGTCGCCACAAATTCATCATTTCAACTCGGGCTAGACGGTATTTCAACGCCACGTCCACTGCACCTGACCGCCGCGACCTAATCACATCGGATTAACCCAAACAACATTTATTTTTAGAAAACGAATAAATAAAAACCAGATAGGTACCTGGTTTTTATTTATTTTCTAAAAAAACAAAAACAAAGAGTATTTATAGAACCACAAAATAAAATAAACAACCGTAAGATTGCAAAGAATCATTCATTTTATACGATTAACATAAAACTACAAGAGGTTTAACCACTGAGGACACAAATAAGCGTTAGACTTTTTTCTTTAAACGAATACGTACTATTATTTGACACCTTTTTAATATTAACAGTAAAAGGAGTATTCAAATTCAAAATATAAATACGAATTAACGTAGAATTTTAATCTTATAGGCTATTTCCATTTCATTTAATGTATTAAAATTGAAATTTTGCTCTTTAATAAACGATTTTTTTTTTAAAGTACCTGATATTGAATATTATCTATGAATATTCTACTGAAAATAAAAGAATTTGTTAAAAGATTTTTTTTTTTTTTTTTTTTTTGATCTAGAATAGGGTGAGGGGGTGTTTTAAAACCTCATCCTTTACTTTGAATTGTATATTTAAAAAAAAAAAAAAAAAACAGAAATGCATATTAAATAGTATAGAATGTAAATTTATATAAACTGGGAAACTAGAAGAATACATGGATACATGGGGAACCTGAAGGCGTGTTTATAGGAATTGCTAATTTCCAAGGGTCCAGACAAGGGAAGGAGCGGCACGTCGGAAGAGCGAGGGATAAACAGAACCGAGTCTGTGAATTTATGTCGGAATAATGCTAATAATGCTGTGTCGAGAGCAGGTCCGAGGCACTGGTAGACTTCAAAAACATGTTTTGAATTTGTTAAGTGCAAAGAAAATAAAGGGGGTAAAGCCCGGAGCAGTGGTTGTGACAGAGGCCATGGGGTAGAACCTCCCTTGCACTATTGCAAATAAATCCTCCCTACTGAAGTGCTTCATTCTCCACTCCGTGTTCACTCACCTCGACTTCTATTCTTCCCATTATATCTAGTTGCTTATTTAAAGTATTCATCTAGTTAATCGGTTATAAAGACGTTGTCCAAGTCACAATGTCGAGCATTGTTGATCGGCAAAGATTCTGTTTCGCAGGTGGAGCCTCACACCGTAACTTTGAAGCCACTCAAATGGATTTCGTTTCTTTCGCTACGGTTCTCGAAGTACCGCAGACTTAAAGGTTACCGAACGACCCCAGACGTACAATTTCGATTGTCGTACCTCTTTGCAAGATATTCCATTGATTTCGGACGTGGTGATTTATACGGCTTTAATACGGACGGGATTGTTTTTAATCTGGACGGCGGACGCGGGGTGGAAAGAGAAGGGTCGCAGAATTCTCCGGGATTATTACGTAGCTAGTCCCAAGGCGAATATAGAACGGTAATAGTCGAATCTACAGGTCCCAATCCCTCAGATAGCGACGCTACGAGGGGATCCACCCTCGGGCAATATACGGCAAAATATTATCGAGTAGCGGAAATCCTCGCTAGCTCGGGATCGGGTCCCGGGGCGGGATCCCCTAGGCTTTCTCTCCGGGGAGGAAATGCCCTGGATTTGTGCTTTCTTATCCTTCTCGGGTTTTGTTCACTGTTCTTACCCTGCCCACAAATTAGCCTTTACGGACCCTTCCCCCATAAAAACCTATTTCTCCGTCGTGTAACGTGTTCACCGGTTTCTTCTCTAGACGTCTTTTATATACGTTCAAATACGCGTTCGATACTGCGACTCTTTCTTTATCTCGGTAGAAAAATGTTCAGACCGAACCTTATCCCACGTACCCCAGTCGATGCCTCGAACCGAAGCCGTAGAACCTTATCCCACGTACCCCAGTCGAAGCCTCGAACCGAAGCCGTAGAACCTTATCTCACGTACCCCAGTCGAAGCCTCGAACCGAAGTAGTAGAACCTTATCCCACGAACCCCAGTCCAAGCCTCGAACCGAAGCCGTAGAACCTTATCCCACGTACCCCAGTCGATGCCTCGAACCGAAGCCGTAGAACCTTATCCCACGTACTCCAGTCGAAGCCTCGAACCGAAGCCGTAAAACCTTGGGAATGAAAACAGTTAAAACTTGAAACTTTTTAAAAATGGACTTGCTATTGAATACTTTTAACTATCCTATCCACCATGTACTTCCAAATTCACATTAATAAATGTTGTACTCCAAATACCTCCAATGGACTCTCGTATATGCATCGCACTATCACACACATGAGTATGAGTATATTGGTGATAAAAGGGCGGTGGATAAGGAGAGCGCACAAGCAAGCCTGTTTACCAAAGAATAGGTTGTCCAAATATGTACACTGAAACACCCTCGTGCACTCAAGTAATGGCATCAATCCTAATGAGGGGCGAATTTTAGCGCGACTCCAGTAAAAGCTTCATAAGCCGGAAATTAAATATTTGTCCCGGGTAAACTTTATATAATAAAGAACGCGTTCCCAGATATTCATGCCCTTTTTAATCTAAAAACGGGCTTCCGTTCCGGCTTGTTTATAGATAATAAAACGACGGCTCTAAGGGAACTTTGTGCCTCTCCAAGCACCTAACCCTTTTTAATCTTCTTATTCTTATTCTTTTTAATAAATATATTTACTTTCTTAAACAACTTTTCTAGAGAATTTTCTACACGAAGTTATTCTTAAAATAAAAAATAAAAAAATAATCATCATTATTACTAATTCCTCTTTTCTAAAAGGTTTGTTTGAGAACATATCTCTATTTTTTTATAAAAGGGAGAAAAAAACATTATAAATAAACAGTAATAACAAATTCTCCTCGAACGTGGTATACTAATATTTTATAAATTAAAAAAAATGTTTGTTTGAGAACAATTCTCTATTTTATTTATTTATTTTCTTTCAAAAGCAATTTTGTTTCTCATTTAAAAAGCAATATCGATACCAAAAAGAACTGCGTTATTGGCATGGATAAAAAAACAATTGCAGATTCTTTAAAATTACAATTTAACAATTCCATCCAGAAAAGTTTACATTCTACTTCGAAAATTAAAATAATTATCCTGAAAAGATTAAACATACGTTACATATTAGATGAAAAGAAAACTATACAAATACAAAAAAAGAGAGAGATAAATCGGTAATATTAATGTATTTATATAATGTAAGAATGTAAGCAAGATATTAGCAGGTGTAGGGTAACTAAGGACACTGACTGTTTCCTGTTTCTTCAGCTTTAATTTTCCGTTTTTCCCCTCCTGATTTCGTTAAATTATTAAATAAATCCGCATTATAAAAATCTACTTTTGCTCGTTTGTAATATTACGGCGGAGGAATTAAATAATTAGCGAGAGAGGAGTAAAATGAAGCAGGTGCTGCCGGGGTGGCCATTACTTGTAACCAAGGCAGCGGCATTGCTTACCCTCTCCCCGCTGCTTCCAATTTCATTAAACGCTCCACTTTATTTCAATTAAACTCGTGATGGCTTTCAACCTTTTATTTATTTCCTTGCAATAACAGAGTTTTCCCTTCCTTTAACAAGTTTTAAAAAAACTTTTTTTTTTCCTTACTAAGAATGTTTTAAAATAAAAGGTGAAATTTTCCAAAAAAAAGAACTGAGGTTTTTTTGTTTTGTTTTTTTGAGACAAATGTTTTATAATAATTGACAAAATATATTATGAAGTGATTTGAGTAAACCTTAATTCAATTCGTCTTCTAGTGATGTGAGAGTTTTGGGATAATCATACGGCTTATTGGGAGCAAAGTCTGTCTTGTTTAAATGTCAAGTCATAATTAGTAATAAAAACTATCGAAAGACATCGAAGAAGGATGCGTACTACAAAAAAGCAATGGTACTTTCACTATTTTTTTGTAATAAAAAAAAGGCTTTTATCTACGATTGATACGAATTATAAACATTATATATTTGTTTAGATGAGTAGAAAGTGATTCTTTTCGTAGTTGTATTCATTGCGCATGCGCGTTTCATAATTCTTCTTTATTTCCGAACTAGTGCGGAAATAAAGAAGAATTATTCACCCTATCGCATGATTAAGGTGTTTTTTTTTTTTACATTTAACAAAACTAATTTGCTGTTTGTTTTTAATTAAAGTAACTCTTTTTCTTTATTTATTATTAAAATCCAACAATCGTAGATAAAGCAAGGTACGCAACTCGGGCGAAAACTGCTTTTTGTTTTGCTCATATGGTTTTTCTACCCTCGCTGTCGCTCGGGTGCAAACTCCACACTCGCATCCAGAATGCTACTTTCCGCACTAGGCACGTAATGTACTATTGTCTTTGTTGTTCTACTGTATGTATCTCAGTTGCCACAATAATAAAAATTACATGATCTGAAATCTGAAAATTGCTTAAATGTTAATAGTAGCTCTAATTTTATATTGCAGAATTAAATGAAGTGGATTGTGAATGATTTTTTTTTGGGAGTGTAATATGGATATTGAATGGTTTTGTAGGAGTGTTATATGGATATTAAATGGTTTAATATGGATATTGAATATTGAATGGACTTTTTGGAGTTATATTTATAATATAAGGATATTGAATGGATTTTTAGTAGTTTAATATGGATATTAAAAGGTCTTTTGGGAATTTTATAAGGACATTGAGTGGTTGTTTAGGAGTTTAATGATACTATAATATTGTATATTTGTAGAAAAACGTAATAGTAACATTGTGGGTAAGTATCACATAGCAATTTAATTTCTATGATAGTAGATAATAAGTAAGGCAAACTTTTCCACGACCATTGTGATTAGATTATATATTGTTATACACCGGTGAAACGTCGTTCATGATTAAATTTATTCATAACTAATTGCATTATAATGTATCAACAGAGCGACTGAATTAAAACACAATAATGCATCACGTTTAAAATAATTGGTAGAAATTGCATTGTCATTTCCACGACCATTGTGATTAGATTATATATTGTTATACACCGGTGAAACGTCGTTCATGATTAAATTTATTCATAACTAATTGCATTATAATGTATCAACAGAGCGACTGAATTAAAACACAATAATGCATCACGTTTAAAATAATTGGTAGAAATTGCATTGTCATTTCAGCAATAATAANTTAATAGATAAAAGGTAAGGATTTATAAGACTTGGAACAAAAAACGTTTACAAGGCTGAAACTGTCCAATGTCAAAAGATCATAGCAAAGTAAATGAAGAAATATTTTCAACGCAAAAGAAAAAACAAAGACTCTGGAACTATATAAAAATATCACAATGGTAATATGACAAAGCAGTAAAAATAGAATTATAAAAGACCAAGTTACAAGCAATAATTGCTCAAGGTGAAATAAGTATTATTTTGTATGGAGTTAGTCCCCTCTCGGTGTCTGTTGAAATTGAAGATGTGCGGTTTTGCGGCTACGGCAAGGCTACAAATTCAGTCCCTCTCGACACTAAATAGACAGCTTTGTCGCACCTATTTTAGTAAATAACACAGCACCTCAAGCCCGTGTTTAGACCGCTAATAAAACATTCTGTACTTTAAAAACGTTTCTTGTCCAGAAGGCAGGTCGGATCGTCGAATACGTGACAAGTTAAATCAAAATATATGTCGCTTCCATTCTTCGTAGGAGAAAGGGAATTCTTTCGTCTTAAAACATGTTTTCTGGGCGTCTGGTGTTAATTTAAGTTAACTCCGACATCGGAAAATATTTCATTTCGATAACCTAGTGTTCCGGTATTGTAGATGATCTCTTATTGCTGACTGGATCGAATAACGGCTTACTAACTCAAAGTCGAGCTAGAAAAAATGAAGGATGAAATAAGAGTGGATTGTGGCGTAGGTAAAGGAAGAGAAGAAAACGGATTGGGGAGAGGAGAGAGCGAGCCGGCTTGGAAGGTAGAACGGGACATTACCGGCGAGATACCGAGGGTGGGGGATATCAATCATCATCCATCTTAGCGAGAGAGGGTCTTCCGAGCGAGTGAGGAGAAAAGACTTGAAAACATCGTGAGTGGAATCCGACCCGAGACTTGGGCAACAACAGGTTAAAACGAGTCCGAGGTTGGACCGAGCGGTCTCTACTAAGAACGCCTCCAGCTAGAGACGGCCACCAGATAAAGGGGTATCTGCCTGCCAAGATGGTAGAGGTTCTTCCAGTGTAACCATCCCTGAAAACCTAAACAATCGACCCGCACCAGCATACCCGTAATGCCCACATCGACAGCCGCATCAAATCACCAACACATCTTATTTAGACCCTTATTATATCGAGTGCAGGCCCAACTACATGTTCAACGCAGTTTTATACACATCATGACCAAAAAGATGTCAAAACAATATTTTAGGTCTCTCCAAATCGTTATGGACCCCGTTCATTCTATAAAGTAGAACTATTAACAAGGACGGCTCTATATGGTTTATTATGGACTGTGGGTCGTGTAATGAATATGCCAGCTCAATCCATCATATTTTAATTTCAAGAAAATACTTGAACTAACATTGCTTTCAAGTAAATTTACACGTTTAAACTATTAATCGTTAACATTTTAAAAGTGATAAATTAAATTGTCAATTTTTTTATGCATCCAAATTCTTTTCCACTCACACAATTAGAAAGCATTCAATTCAATGGAAAGCTTGGACACCAATCTTCAACTATAAAGCACGGCAAACTCTTGCTTTGCAGTCTTTGAAGATAGTGAATGAACACTCCGATTTACAGCATATTAAACCAGATTCTGGATATTTATGTTAAACTATTCACGATAAAAAGTCGTCAATATCCCTTAACACTTTGCTATTATATAGTTTAGATTTATTGAAGTCAAATTTAGAATTTAGAATATAATATATCACAGCAATGTATAGTCATTTCAAATATGATTTTATTTTATTTTGTTTTAAGAAGCTCATTTCAGACGGCTTTCAGGCATGCCTGTTACTTTTATATTTCATCATCTAATTTGTATATATAATTAATAAAGTATTTTGAATTGAATATAATGTCGATTATAAAAATAATTTTTTTATAAATTATGGTCAGTTTATATTTTATTATAGATGGAAAGGAAAAATTTTATCAGTGCCCTATATCCTATATCATACTATAGAAAAGTATAGGCGTACTTATATCGTGGTCGATATAAAATTTTAATTTTATAATTATCACAAACATATGGACGATTTTATTTAAAAATAAAACTCGATTTAATTATAACACAAAAATGGATAGTCAGGACTATTTCATATCATTCCTTTCTGCTTGTCGTCCAAATTAGAAGAGTCTTTGATTTAAAATAAATTTGGAGGATGATATGTTAAAAGGCTAATAGCACGCTATTAGTTAGGCCCCGGTGTGCCACCGACTACCCAGATTATAATGAGACTCGTTAGTGTTTGGAGGAACCAAGCCGTATCGGTTCGCCCTTGAATCTGTGCGTCCGGAGCTTTACGCAGAGATGTTATTGCGAAGGAAGGGTCGCTGGGACGCCGGTCCGAGCGAGCGAACCTCCCCAAGGTTCGACTCTCCTCTGCCGGCCGGCTTGCAATTTCCCATTGTATTACGAGGTCGCCCCGGAGCCCCGGCCATATATCTCCTGTCCACCCTCAGATAGGACACTAATGGTGCCCCTTATCTCTCGAGGGAGCGGACCGGAGAAGATCCCTATAAGAGTTTTGGGGTCGAGCGCCCGGTACAAGCGAGACGGTGAATCCCGACCCTGTTCGAGAGGACGGGCTCGCCGCTCGAAGATCACCTCGTACTCTCACAAATCTTCTTTTTTTAAATTGCAATGTGCCAAAATGATAACGAGAGAAAGACAGAATATAAGGTTAAAAAGAACGTAAAGCAATATATATAACAAGTAATGTTCTTTAGCTGAAGTCATCGATTTCAACACTTTAGCCTCTTCAATACAATATAAACCGTAATTTTTATCTTGTGATAACATTATCTGCATATTATGACCTACACTGTGTTCAGAGACGAGTGTAATCATGGCTACGGCAATTCCAAAATTTGAATTTAGACAGACAAATCAATCTCTCTAGTCTTGAATGAAGTGATAGAAGCCCAAAAGACATACGGTGTGTAATAAAAATATGGTAATAAAGAATGAAGTAAGTAGCAACAAGGAAGAGCGGATAAATGCTCCAGTGACACGTTCATTTAATGGCTAGTTAATGAAACAATACGGTAATGGATAAAAACCGAGTTTTGTAATGGATAACTAAGAATAAGGGATGAGAAGTTTAATTAATGAGTGTTCGTCAATGGGTAATAAGAAGAATCGGGGATTGTTGTCGTCTATTGAAAAGAACAAGTAAGCACCTGTTCCATTGTTACGGTTGCTCCGCATGCCCCACAGAGCGTTTGTTTACCACCCGTTTTACCACATCCAAAAAAAGGAAACAAATTTCAAAGGAAGTATTGATTAGAGGATCCTATTAACATTTCGGTTCTATTAGCTTTGGAACCCTGGATAATCGAACCACTTAAGGGAAAAAAAGAATGCATGTCAATCAAAAACGTTGCGATAAAAGCACTTAACTACAATTTCCTTATAAAATTGCATTGGGCTCTCAATATATTTCCAATTTCTGCTAATGGTAATTTTACACAGAATGGAGAATGCAAAAAATCAAGTACATATTACAGATGGATTTATAGAAAAATAGATTCTTCTGTTGCATACTAGTCGCTAATGAATTGAAATAATTAATAAGTTTCTCGATTTAAGTTGAGTAAAATAAAGAATTATTAAGATATTTATTTGGGCCTACGTTATCGTTGCCTTGAAAGTTGGTAAGGGTTAATCAGTAAAAAGACGTTTCACCAACATATTTGTTTTAGGTAGTGGTTATATGCTTCAAGTGAGAACAAATTGCTCCATAAAGAAAAGTACTATGCTTAAGGTTTAGGCAAGAACTAACTGCGATATAAAGAAACATAAAACTTTGGAAAAAAGGTACTCCTAGTCATTAGCTAAGAGATGGTAACGACGAACAAACCTAAATAATTAAACGAATTCATAAAATTAAGCTTAACATACCGTTAAATGTTGGAAGAGCCAAGCTCTAAGGATGTTGGTAGCTACTTTTGGAAATATCCCCCTCTTTTTTTGGTTCTTTTTGCCGTTAGTATCGTCGTCTTCTTCACCAGTACCTTCACCGCTTCCGATACTGGCATTGCTAGCATCACCTGAAAATGAAAAATCAACAATTACTAAAAATGAAATGATAGTTTCAGCATATTATGCACAAGTTGATTTGAGTTATCTGTTTGTTACTAATTCAGTGGCTGCGATAGGGGTCCCGCAGACCCCACGGCTGGGGGGGGGGGATCTGGGGTCCCCTGGAAGGGAAACAGAGGGGCCCCCACTAAAAGTTTGCAGGGGGTTCCCCAATATGTGCTAATTTACTTATACGCTAGAACCACAGCTCTTTTATTGGAGTGTAGGTAAGTACCTAAATACAAGCATTACTATGTATACAACGCTACGAGGGTTTTGGTAGTAAAAGTGGTTTGGTAAATATCTTAATAATTATATATATTGTATTTCGTTTAGCAATTGTACCAAGCATCATTGTATTAAACGAAAATTCCAAAGGTAAGAGCTTAATGTTATTAAAAGTAGTAGGCTGTTATCTTAATTTTTAACGGCTGACCGTTTTTATCTTATTGCCATTGTATTCTACTCGATAAAAGGGTTAAGAGGGAATAACGAGTTAAAAGTTAGGAGCGTGAATAGGATTATAGGCTTACATCAGGGAGAATTAACTTAGGAATAAGGCGTCGATTTTAGACGCGTAACAAGGAGCTAAACAAACAGTTTGTTTACGTATTCATTTTTTAATTTAGAAAAAACAGAAGGGTCGGATATTTATTTATAAAAGGGAGAGTGGTATACTGCGAAGTGATACGACAATAATAGCTAGTCGTAGAGTTAATAGGGTCTAGAGGGGTTTCGGCCCGGGATCGAACGGAGAGCCCCTGGATTTAGGCTCCTCTGGGAGTCGCCGTCCGGCCTACATAATCCAATTGCTCGGCTTCGTCTTTTTGCATACGGACTGTTTAAGGTCTAAATCCCTTTGTAAGGGTCGTCCCTTTATCCTGGGATAACCTCGGGATGGGGTTCGGAGGGTGTGTTCGAGCATAATATAAGGAAAACGTCCGCGGCTTCCCGACCTCCGATCAAATTTCAAATTAACCCGAGTGCTATTACATGGTACAGTATTTATAAAGCAATGTTGCATTGCCATTAAGCATGTAGAACATAAGTTCCTTACACCATTAAAATGAATTAATAAAAGTCTTCCCAACGTAGAAATCACAAGTATAGTATAATATGTAACTAATTATTATGATAACTATATAAATGATTTGAGAGGATGGAAGGTATAAAAATGCATTCTTCAGCTAGACATCGAACATCATTTTCTTAATTTACAATACCAACATTCTTTTCACTAAACTTACCGGAAACATAACGCCAAACAAGAGATTTAAGTTCTATTCCCGTTTTTATCCCTTCTCCTCCTCCCAAAGATTATTTTTGCTTAAATCGACTTTCAACTTGAAGCTTTAATTCCGTTATAATTTGATTATGCATCATACACATGTTTTAATATAATAATTATATATAAATAAACACAAAAAAATAATACAGAGAGGACCATTAAAGGGTTCTATCGTACCATTAATCGTGCTGATTCCTACACATGTTCAAAAACAACTGAAAGGTACCAAAACACACATCCACAAAAAAAAGAGTAACGATTAAAAAAAAAAGGTGCTGTCGGATGCATTAACATACTTGAGATGTTCTATTTTTTTGTATCAAAAAGTCGTTATCAAACCGGCAAAAAGAAAAGCATTAACAGTTAAAAAAAAAAATTGGTGTCGGGTTGAAGGTACTAGGTAAAAAGTTTTCACTTGTACTGCTTGCTTAGGCACCATTCCCTTGGTCCTTACAACCCTATTATTATACTTAACACAAAAGAAAACAATACCAACTGCACCGAAACCACACACCACTTGTATAAAAAACACTTAATTCATCACACCATTATAACAACTTAGTTTCTTTAACAGTGTAACCACAACACACACAATTACCTAATAATCAACCCCTCTAAAGAAAAAAAAGAAAAGAATCAGCTGAAAAGACATTAAAAGTTACCCGTAACATTCGCTTATCTTTCCCAACACTACAGAAATTATTTCACTTTTCAGTGTTAAAAATGAAGTAAGGTAAACATATCATTACATCTTGAGCAAAGAACAAGTTGTAATTTTCGGCACCTTTTAATACATCTGACACATTTTTACCCCGGCAACCGTATTGAGTGGGGGTAAAAATTAAACCCTAATTGAGTGTAAAAAGTCCAGCGGGGTTCCGAGGTCTAAACGCTGTTATTATTCCAGCTATACAATTGAATGAAGAGGAAGAAACAATGTCATTTGGAAAGATTACAGACATTAGTCACTTTCTTTTGACGTGATAATAAAGGTTTTGAATTCATACAAACTTATTATTATAAATCTTATTCCAATTACTTTTTATTATGTTTTAACGCAACATTTTCATTCATATTTCCAACTAAAAAAAAAAAAAAAAAAAAAAAAAAAAAAAAAAAAAAAAAAAAAAAAAAAAAAAAAAAAAAA
>KZ652845.1:116953-135378 GCA_001010745.2 Gerris buenoi
TCCAAAATTTGCCCAGTTGTCTAAAATGCCGAGATGTACCTGTGTGCCAAATTTCATGTTTCTAGCTATAGTAGTTTATGAGTTGAAACGAGCCAACGGACGGACAGACAGACAGACAGAGCCGTTATATAAGGTTTCTTTTTGTACTTTGTACAGAAACCTAAAATTCAGTCAGAGGCAACTTAGACAAAATTTTTCACATACAAGTTCATAATTACTTATAGGTATCCCAGTTATATTGATTAGCTTTTGTATCTTCGTAGGTACATTTAATTTTAAAATTTATCATTAAAAATAACAATTTTCCATAAAAATAACTTAACCTCGGCGGGGAATCGAACCCGGCTTCGTCGCGTTTCAAGCTATTTTCTCAGGATCTAGAATTTCCCGAGAACGGCTTCTATATATCGTTAGATTTGTAATTTAATGGAATTTTTTAAACAAAATCGTCGGAACCGTTTTTGCTAAATAATGTTTTCAGGTTTTTTTTTTAATTTTTGGGGATTAGCACCCTTAAATTTGGAACTAAAATTCACGGGGTTTAGTTTTTCTGAACATGTAGGCCTATGCCAAATTTCCTTAAAATTCTGCCCGGTAGTTTAGACTCCACAAGTCTGCACAGACGACAGACGACAGTCAGACAATAAACCAGGCATTTTTAAAGGCCCCCAGACACGGTCAAAATGTTTGCGCAAACGTTTTTATCGTGCATGGGGCGCAACATAATGTTTGACGTGTGTAGCCTAAATTTGCCCGACATCAGGTTTGCGTGAAATGTTTGGCCGTGTACGGGGGCCTTAAGACAATTTATCTCTACAACTAGAACTTTTATGAATTATGTTACTTTTTATTAACCTCTCTAGTCTTCGAGTAGACTCGAATAAATTCTTCCAAAAGAATTTTGTCTTGTTACGCATAGAAATTACGTGTGAACGAACTCGTGCAATAATTGCAAACAAATGGAAATAATTGTGTTAAAGACTAAAGTCATTTTGTTGTTACATATCACTTATCACTTAGAGATATCACTAAAGCATCGTTTAAAGAGATTTAACAAAATTCTGTTTGATTACTGTTGTTATTTCTTTTAAGCCCCTATGAAATCATCATTAGGTTATTACAGGACAGGGGACAGCTTCTTCACTGCTTACTTAATAGTGCTATTACTGTTCCGCTTGAAATTTTAATTGAGATATTTACACTACTGTTTAGTCACCTTTTTATAGTATATATACTTCTTTAGAGAGGGGGGTTGCTTTAATTTTTTTTATGTCCCTATGAACTCATCATTTAAGTTATTACAGGACAGGGGACAGCTACTTCACTACTTACTTCATAGTGCTGTAACTGTTCAGCTTAAAATTTCAATTGAGATATTGGCACTACTGTTTAGTCACCTATTTAAAACAGATGATTTTTTTTTTTTTTAAATGTGTAGCAGGAACACAAAACGTTACCTTTAAGTGTTTTATGGAGAGTTCACACCTATAAAACAGTGAAGAAGTGTTTAGCGACAGTGTAAGAAGTCTAGTCGGCTGTAACAGGAGAAGGTCGGGCTATTAAATTACCTAGGCTAGTTTGTAAGGGTCGTCTTAACTCGAGCAAGACTAAGTGGATGTCCTACTGGATTGCGCGTACAAATCGGAAATGGACTTGGGTCGGACGAAGAGAAGACCACAAGTAAAAACAAGTAGTACGGGGTTCACCGACATCTTCTACAATGGGAACTGTCTCAACTGTGGTCGTTCCACCGATGTTTTCTTCAAAAAATAAGGTCTTTCAATAGAGTGATGCCGAATACGAGATCAATTTAGTTACAGTCGTTGGAATTTTTGGAAATCAATTTCACAATGAACCAGTGTAAAATTCGTAACAGAAATATGTTCGTTTTTGTCCTTACCGTCTTTCTTTCCTTATATATGATTTGTGAAATTTTTAAAATACCTATCTAGGTTCAAAGAAACTCAAGTTCTAGAAATAAAAAATTATTGGAATTTACTCGAGGCTGATAAAAAATAAAAAATAAAAATAATAAGCCTACTGACATTGATATACGACCTGGAAAAGACTAATTTGTCTAACAGAGTATAATTTGTGGCGAAGAAATAAGAGCTGTACCGTGCACTGGTATGTTACTAGTATTGCTAACAATTAGATACGAGTATACCTATAATTAACATATTTAGAAAAATACTGTTAAGAATACCATTGCGGTTATACTTCTAGAACTGCATAATTCATCCGGTACTCCGGTACACGGGTGAATTAGATGTCAAAATTCGGTGTCTTTTTGTAAGATGAAGTTTTATTTTATTTTTTTTTTGGTTTAAGCGACGGGAGCGGTAATTGCAGGTGAAGAATACAGTGTTTCAGTTAGCCTCCGGCACATCTTCATGTTTCCCTTCGGCCCGGCCAGAAAAACAAGCACCATTGTAAACCGTAAAATTAAGGCCACCAGAAAAACTGTTTAGTAGCAAGTTGTTGTACGGCGGTTTTAAAATCGTAGTTTAATTACCGAGTTTGTAGAAGGAGCGACGTGTGAACTCGGCACTCTTTTATCCGGCGTTTTTTGTAAAAGTAATAAAGGTAACTCTGGAAAAGGATCGTTACGGAGCGGGAATAATATCTCGGAAGAGGAAGGTGAAACGACAGCGCGACAAACGCCGGACGACAGAGGCGTTAGCGCGGCTACGAGACGGCTACGCTCCGCCAGTTACCGACTCGCTCCCATCTCCCCACTCGCCCTAATAGAGCTCAAATTAAACGGACGATTATTTGAGTGTTCTTTTTATTTTTTTAAGAAGACCTTTGTCGAAGGAAATGAAAGACATTAGCGGAGAGTAAGGTTATTACCCGCCATTAGGGTTTTACTTTTCGACCACTGACTCGATCACCCGAACATTATCAACGTTATTAAATCTCTCGTATCAGTACACCTGCTGGGTCCTAGGCCTGATCCATAAGGCAGAAATTGAATTAACTCCAAGTGTCTTCTGTATTAGAGTTAATCTAGCCTCTTCTTCACCACAGGAAATGTTAGCGAGTTAAATGTTTCGCCTGTGAGCCACCGTCTATTATTCCACACGATGCTTTATACTCGTATGAAAAAAGAGGCACCGAACTAAAATGTAAGAGTTAAAAGTCAAGTCATTTTCTAATTAAAGAAGTAATCCTCAGATCTAACATAAACAACAAGAATGGGTGATTGTGAAAGTTTAATTGCGTATACCTACTTCCATTTGAATTTACGAAAACATACATCCGATCGTCAGACATAAGGTTGGTTCCAACCACACTTCAAACTAGTTTGAAACTGTCTGACGCGTGTGCATCGGACTAAAATTGAACTCCTGTTGCTAATGCACATGCGTCGGACAGTTTCAAACTACTTTGAAGTGTTGTTGGAACAAACTTAAAAGATGTGTCCATCTTCAGCATTTTAAGTTGAAATTTTCATAATGTGTGTAACGACCTAAATTGCACTCTTCGGATGCGGTTGCGGGAATAATAATCTCGATATCTTTTCGACAAAAAATCGAATTTGGAGACGAGGAATAGGATCAGAACAATGGGTAATTGAAATCCAAGATATCTTTTCACAGTCGTGTAAGTATATGAACCAGTGTGAGCGGTTTCGGATGTTTGGTTACCATCGATCGGGGTAGCAAGAGATGTTGAATCTCTTTTTCACCCTATACGGTCTGAGAGACCCACCCTTTCAATTTGCTCTTCTGTTGCATCCATTATTTCAAAATTAAGGTATTCATTTAAAACAAAAAAATCCATGCATGAACGACGTAGTAATTGGAAGGCGATTTAAAAAAAAACTGATTCCTTAAACATTGAATTTCTAGCTCTTCCCTTCAAAAAAACAAAACCAATTTCTATCAGGATGAAAACCAAAATTTAAAGATAGGATCTCGGTAAAAACATATTGGCATTTGCGATGTTCACGTTTTTTTAATGTTCCAGATAAAAGAAAAATACAACGCGACCGAGCCACTCACTCCCTTATCTTTGGCTAATCTTCGAGTGTTTCAAAAACCGATTAGCTGACTCTCAATATCTGTATATGGTGGCATATGGTGCAATCTATATTATCGGCCCTTACAATTATTGACAAAATTCGTACCTCCTTTAACCCAAGGAATGCGTAACAATTCACAACTCGAAATTACTACTGAATGCTACTATGAGAATATTAATGGAATTTAGAATATTTCGGCACAGCTGACAGAATATTTGATAAGTAAATAGTAACCTCAAGTGTTCAACGACTATATGAATAAATAAGTGTTGGCAAGTACAGCAGAATAAGATCACTTTGGTGTGTTTTAGAAAAGTTGGGCTTTTCTACAGTAGAACTTTACACAGGCCTGACTCTTCTTCAACAGAATCCGTATCTCCCTTAGGGGAAATTATATAATCAAAAATTGATGACAAAGAAAAAAAAACAGGGGAGAATCGAATGGAAAGAAACACCGACAAAAACACCGCTCTACTTGGTAAAAAAAAGCTAATATCTGGGAAAAAGTAAAATAATAATTTGTAGAAGTTGAATACCTACGGGTATAAAGGCAGAATCGAAGGTTGACTCTTTTCTTATTGTGTTATTGACTCTCTGATGGGAGGGTCTCGGTTTTTCTTTATAGATCTAAGAGTGGTGGGTGGATGGCACGTTGTTTTCTGTTGCCCGGCTATTTCCACTGGAGGAATTGGAAGTTAGTCCCCTGAAAATGTTTTCTCCGCTTCTTTTGCCGGTCCAAATGGGATTGAAGACCTTTTCGGGGTCGGTTTGATATCCCCTTCAAGCGAGGGTTACACCTACTTTGACCCGATCTACAGAGCCCATCCCCGACACAAGCAGAGAAAACTTTACTTATTTTCTTATCCGATAGCTTTGACGATTCACACTTAAACTCCCCGTAAAACCATCCCTTTTCTGCTCACTTTACATCGGAAAATATATTGCAGTATCAATATCGGATTGTGGATTAGTGCCTAGAAGATGGAACAATGACGTTACATCACAAAACCAGAGCAACGATTTAATAAAAAAAAAATAAACAACATAAACTCTCCCTTTAACTGCAAATATAGATCAACAAGTATACTCTATTGTTATGAACAACATACCATTGAAGAAACAATGTAATGGTTCACCAACATAAAAGTATAGTATCACTAACTTTTATGCCTGCGATGAATCTATCCGGTTGATTTCTTTAACTAAAATTTTATCTCAATCACAACAAAACTAAAACTTTTACTTACAGACTAAACTGCAATGCGTCACACGAAAAGATCAACAATTTAACAAATAAAATTCCCTTAATCTACGAATACACATCATATATAATCATCAACAAGTATTCTCAATTGTTAGGAACAACATACGGTTGAAGAAACAATGTAATGATACATCAACATAAATGTATAGTACCACTAACTTTTATGCCTGCGATGAATCTATCCGGTTGATTTCTTTAACTAAAATTTTATCGAACTCTTGCACAACAAAACTAAAACAACAACTCACTGACTAAACCTTATTAAATTACCTACCACTGCAATTAATTTTACATTGTTACACTTGTCTCTCACTTATAAAAATAACAATTAATTAATTAAATTTGAAAGCTATTGATTATAATGCTAACTTTTAAAATATATAGGAGAAATGATAATATTGCACAAAAAAGGAAAAAAACACAAAAAAAAGGAAAAAAACATTAACCTTGCATGTTATCTCATGTAGTAAAATGCTTTTAAAGCGACGATGTAAATTAAAAAGTATGTTTCGTCGCTCTAGATAACTCGGGCGAAACGGCAAAACCAGCGGGCTGAGGGCTATACCGAAGTACCCGCATATCGCAAAACCTAAATACGAGTATCCTCTACAAGCATTCCACGAATAGACTATTAGTATCGCCGGTTAAGACTAATTACATTAGAGTAAAAAAAACGTTAATTTAATAAAACTCATATCAAGTAAAGTAAGAAAGCAGTTGAAACAATAATTTAATCAATTTCACGTCGTAATTGAGGTAGATATAGTTCAGTTAAAAGTTCGTGGTTTTTGCAGATAATAGCTTAACTAACAGAAACCAGCATCTGTTGAAAACGCTTCTGATTAGATGGAATTAAAAACATAAACGCATTTCTTTTTTTTTATAATTGGAAGTTTAAATCATAACGATAACATTTTTGGAATTAAGACCCAAATTTTTAAAGAGATGAAGTCTGTTTCATAACTAAATCATCTTGAGAGATCATGGGACTGCGTGTAATAAATTTAAAGCAATAGAACAGTAAACTGGGTTAAAGATAACCTGCATTGTACAATACATAACCTAAACTTAAGATAGCCTATACCAGTGCGGCTCTGTTGAGCTCTGTTGAGTTGCTGGCTTTGTTGAGTTAGGTGCGGCTCTCAATAAAAATGTAAATCATTTTTAGGTTTGAAGATTTTTAAAGCTCGAGATCGACGTTTTTATACATTGTAAACCAATTTATTTGTGGATACAATTGAAAATAATTTCTGAAATAATACGTGTTGCAAAATTAACCACGAAATTTGTGTTATTAGAGGTGAATGAGGATCAAGCATTGCAAATGGAGCACTAATCTACTTCTACAGTTGAATTTTAGTAACTTGTGCCTCAATCAAATTATCCAGATCTAAAGAAAGCTGATTGCAGTATTATTACAATTTTTCGGTTTAACATGTTGCTATGAATTTTTGTACTTCACAATTAAATTCATGATGAAGACAAAATATCGTTCTCAGTTGACCAATCATCATTTAACTCAACTAGAATTGCAGCGGACGTTTTTAACAAATTTTACGCAATATTTCTAAGATTTGACCAAAGTTGTTCGCTCAATGATTATTTTATTATAAATTAAATTGGTGCAACAATTATTTGAATTATCTCTCTTAATTGTATTTAGCACTTAAAACTTGTATAGAATATGCAAATATATCAATTAAATTAAATTTTAATTTGTGCATTTAATACTATATAATTATGGTGGCTCTTTGTAATGTATGAAAAACCGGAATGCGGTTTTCATCGACCTCATGCGTGCCCCTGATCTATAGCATGGCTGAGTATTATCAGTATGCTTTCCATAATAAACTGAATAAAAGGTTAAAGAGTAAATTTTATTTTATACAGGTAGTATAACCAGATGGCCCAACAAAAATTTAAGAACGACATCGATCATTTTATACACAACAAATTGTACGTGTATTCTCGTCGACCTCATGCGTACCCCACCCCTTATCTATAGCATGGCTGATTATATCAGTATGCTTTCCATAATAAACTGAATAAAAGGTTAAAGATTAAATTTTATTTTATACAGGTAGTATTAACAGATGGTCTACCAAGCATTTAAGAACGACATTGATCATTTTATGCACAAAAAAACTGTACGTGTATTTATAATTAGATTTGACGGTTTTTGACAAAGTAAACAAAACTTATCTTTATTAATCTTTGGATTTTATTCACTTTCACGATTCACTAGAAAATGTTGTATTTGTATGCAATGATCATTAAAGTTGGAATTGTTATTCAATTATAGTGTAGAAGATAAAAGCTACTCTTTATAATATTTAGAATATAAAACGCATTCATATATTTGATATAAAATAGAGAACAAGGTAATGACAGAATAAACAAAACCTGACAGAACAAAAAGGTAAACAAACAATGAAGGAGGAAGAAAAACCGCTAGAATAGTAACCATAATATGGTGCGCAGGCTTCCGAGGGTGAAATAATAAACAGCATGGTTTTCCGGTGAAATCCGCATCACGAAGGGGTTGAAGTCCAACGTTTCGCTTCCACTATTGGAAGTATCTTTAGAGGTGTGGTGCTTTGGGATGTTTACTTGAAGCAAGAGTCTTAACGGACATACTTTGTGTAGGTCTTGTTGTTGCTTCATGTAATGTAAACATCATAATGCACCACACACCTGAAGGATGCTTCCAGTAGTGGCAGTGAAACGTCGGACTTCAACTCTTTCGTTACGCGAATTTCACCGGAAAACCAAACAAAAAATGCATGTAATGGCGTAATGCATGTTTGTTTCACATCATTTCATTAAATTGTTTAAAAATTACAGCTAAAAACAAACTATTCAATTGCTGCCATCTTGAATATGGCTGCCAATTATGCTTGTTACTGGACTCGTCCTATTTGTTACATTTAATTTTTTGTTTGTTTACGTCCCGATCAACAAATGATTTGGTTATAAGAGTATGGGTGATCCAGTCACTGTACTCATATACTTACTGTGACCATGAATTTGATGCATGTCTCACCTCTTTGGGATTTCAAATCACCATATATATGTCGGTGATTAGACAGGTGTCAGGCGGAGTTGAGTGTATTCGCTATCCACCTTTGTTACGCCGGAAGTAAACATTCGGAATTTCCAGACTTCAAAATTCAAGCGTAAAACGAAATATTACGTCCACTGATCTTTCAAATCGATTAAAATAAGATAATTTGTTGAATTGATTTTGACAATCCAAAGCTCTCATTCCATAACAGCAATACAAAAACACAATATTTAAGCATTCTCCGTTTCCCTTACGATTCTTCGTATCGACGAACTATGGGAAAAACAATGGGGTGTATACATCAGCCTAGCTAAAGGGTGTTTATACCTGTCACAAAATGGAGTAATGTGAGGGTTTTCCAAGTAAAACAATGGTTGAACTAGAAACCAGTTTATCAATCTACTATAGATAGTAGAACCTAGTTAGAACTTGGGCTCAATACCCACATGTATGTCAAAAGAAAGAATCGGGGGATACTTAAATGACATGTATTTCAATAAAAGCCTTCTACGATTGGGGGAGATTTTCGAAACAATATACAGTCCGACGACGCAACTACACCGTGAGAAGTAATCTAAAGAAATATTTTTAAATCATTGAATTTTTATCCGGGTAGAAGTAATATTATCTAAAACTAAACAGAATTCGTGAATGGCAGTCATAACTACGAGTATTTTGCCTTATAACTATAAACATTAGCATAAAAATACAAACCAGTTTAGATAAGGTACGTAATAATTTTACAACACACACAATACACTTTTTTAATAACTCCTGTTCAACCTGTCTGGTACACATGAAATATTAACTAATGATCACTCGAACCTAACCTTTATTTAAGTTATTTAAATGTGTTTTTTATTGCAATAGTTCAATATAGATTATTCATAAATATCAAATACATATATTGATGGGGAGCAAAATTAATATTTTGATTGCCCAAAAAAGCAATAATTTCTCATGTCCAATTATTCACCGATTTATTAACTAGTGAACTATAATGTCAACTAATAATGTCCAACTAGTGATGACAAAACATTGAAAACAACCAATAAAAATGGTCGAAATCAGTCAGTATTAAAACGTTACCCATCGTGGTCTTTAAGTTTAATTCACTATTTTACTGTTGATGATTTATTACATTGCTAGTATAGGTCTGTACGAATAAACATTTGTTATTATGATTTGATTATTTTGATACATTTTTGGAGTTTAATTCACTATTTCACTGTCGATGACTTAATAAAAGGTTTGTGCATAAGTGTAGTGTTAGGTCTGTATGAATAACATTTTGTTAAAGTTTAAGTTGTTAAGTTTAAGTGTTAAAAAAAAATGTGGTGACAATACTGTTTTGTTTCTTTTTTTAACCTCTCGTCATAATTATAAACTTTTGTTATTATGGTTTGATTATGTTTTAGTTTTACATAGTCAATTCTACCGGGATCGAAGTAAATGCAATTAAGCGCTACCATTGGCCAATGTAAATTATCGAATCGTTGAAGACCTATAGATAATAGTAGTCATAAAGCTTTGTTCACATTAAGGCCCCCATACACGATCAAACATTTTGTGCAAAAGTTTGCGCAAACCTGATGTCGGGGAAATTTAGTTAAAAAATCATGTTTGCGCAAACATCAAACAGCCCCATACATGGTCAAAATGTTTGCACAAACATGATGTTTGCGCAAAATGTTTGACCGTGTATGGGGGCCTTTAGAATAAATGATATATTTTTGTCGAAATGACTACTTCAGTATTAATCTTTGTAGAACTATTGAAGATTTTTTCAATATATGTAGGTACATATTTAGAAACAAAAAAAATATATATACAGGGTGGCCTAGCACAGATGACCATATTTTAAATGGTCACTATGTGCTTAATACTAGAGGTAGGAGATTGATATAAAGCAAATTTTGAAGCAAAAATGTGGAAGTTTACTGGACATAAGTCACATTTTTAAGTGTGGAAGATAATGACCGATAAATGACCTTGTCGATTTACACATTCTTAGAGACGCTGGGCGACGTTGTGCACCACATTCTCAAACATCTCGTCAGGGAATCCGATTTTTCATCCCCTATTCAAAGGATAACGAAATGGATACTGTCCACATATGGTTTTAACAAGATGGAGCCACAACACACACAAGTGTTCATGGATCACATGAGTTCACATTTATCTCGGTCGTGTAAATAATGTGATAGTGGAAATCGACAAGGTCATTTATCAGATATTAAATTTGATTTATGTCCAGTAAACTTCCACATTTTTGCTTGAAAATTTGCCTTATATCAATCTCCTGGCTCTACTAGGTATTAAGCACATGGTAACAATTTTAAGTGTGGTCATCCGCGCTGCGCCACCCTATATATAAATGTAAGGCGATCTTAAATATTTTCTCTTTTTTTATTTAACCCTTTGTTGTTTTTTTTTTGTTATATTTTCTCCGTGGCTGACTCTTTAAGATGATATTTTAAAGGGAATGCCGCCTGAAACCTGTGTGATACGGTGGTTTTAAATGACGCTCTGTGGTGGCAAGTCACACGTGCGTTGCGGCTCCTTACCACTTCTACCTTAATGGTATTAACTCGATCAAAGTGTCTGTGACTAGAATTCTTGTCTCTTATAACGAATTCATTCAAATGCTAAGGGATCTTTTTTTCAACGTTTAACATTTAAGAGTTTAGTGTGTCATTAAAAGAAAAAAAAATGTCTTCATAGGACTTAAATCCTTGATTAATGGTTTTTAAGACGATTCAAAAAATGTTTTTTTTAAAAAAAACTTAATAGAAATGAATATTCTATGATATACCAGAGACTAACTGATACCTTTTTGACTGACTAAATGTTGAACAGAGCATAATTCAAGATAACAGGAATAAATCCTAGTATGCACCATGGACCACCACTTGTCGATCAATGTCACATTTATAAATAGCAAAAGTTAAAATAGAAAGTTTAATGGATAAAAACAATCATACAAAAAAAAAGTCGGGGTTTTACTATAAAATAAATAATATTTAATCTTTGTGGATCTATTAAGCTTGATTTGAAGATTAAATATCCTAAGTTTAGTGAAGAAAGATCTACATTAACCTTAAGAGGTCCAATAGGGCACATCTTTAGATTGTTAATCCCCTTATAAAAAGAAAAAACAGAGGGGAGTAACAATCTGAAGAAGGTTTAAGGAATATTCTTTTTTAAACTGTTAATCCCCTTATAAAAACAGAAGTGTGTTATGCCTTTGTCCCAAAGTCCATTGGACGAAACATGCCTTTGTCTTAATTGTTATTTTATACTCAAAGTCATTTATATTCTAAAAAAAAAACATATGGGAGTAACTATCAAAAGAAGTACCTTAAATTCTACGCAACAACATTTTTAGGATTCAATTAAAAGGCAACTCTTGTCAATTACGAAATTGGATTGGATTTTTTTCTCATCATCTGCGTCATTTTCCACACCATTAATTAATTATTAATAAGGCAGTGATAGAATACATAATTCGATGAGATTTCCAATAATACTTCGACATTATGAGAAATTTGAAAAAAAAAATATAATTGGCTAATATATAGATAACCTCTATAATCTTAGAGATACATTGCATTTAGCTGAAGGCCAAAATAAAGTGGTACTGAGAAAGCGATTGTTCTTGGATATCAGAAAATATAAGACCCAAGACCCTGACATACTTAGACCCTTATTGCCATTGCTGATAGTAGTCATGTTAAAAATCAAATATTGAAAATAAACCTCAAATATAGAATGAAATCAAATATTCATATTATGTGCTTAATGTAAAACTAGGTAAGTTGTTTCGATCTTTCGCATGGTAAATATTGATTTAGTGGTAGAAAATAGCTAATATTAAATAGACCGGTTTCGATCAAGACAATCCCTTGATAGGTTTGATATAAATATTATAGCGGTAGCAATAGCGGTTTTTACCAAGTGTATACTAATTATGATTTATAATTTTGAGCTCAAATTCGAGATAGAAAGAATCAAAGTAATATCAGAATTTTGAATGGAAATTTAAGATTCCAAGTGTATAATTCGTCCCTCAGATTTTCAGACTAAGCATATCTGCGAATCGTAGATTAGATTCAATCAATTGCTTCCCGTATCTGTGCAATAGCGCATTGTTAATCCTAAGCCCATCGCTAATTATAATTGCGTGAATTCCGAGAGGCCTTTTTCGGCCAGTACAAAGTGTGTAGGGAAGGAAGAGACGTCGGGTTCTGTTGGCAGAAACAAGAAAAGTAGCCCTTGTATCGATCCCAAAGCCAAGCCAGCTACAAGCATGGCTCTACGCTTATCACAACAAGCGACACAGTCACTACTTCTCACTTAATGCTTATCACTTTTTGCCAAATAATAAAATCTTAAAGCGAAGCAATCAATACGGCAAGAGATTCTTCAGACCTCATCTTCACAAATGCTCAAATAGGTGTAAAACTGAATTACAGTTGGAAAAATATTTACCTGCAAGTCAAATAACCTCATTATTTTATACTTGCATTGACAATTTTTCCCCCTAAATTAAAACAGATATGTTTTTGCAAAAGAAATCAAAAACAGCAGTAGCAGAGCACGTTTCCTCCACCTTTGATGGTCGCTGTCAGCTATGTTTTGACTTTAATGTCACCCCGATCATGCAGCATTATTTCGTTGTAGAACAAAGTGATGATCCTCCTTATCAAATTTATAGATGCGATTACTAGTGTAGAGTCTAGATAAAATCTCAACTCTTTGGCAACCCAACTCAGGTTTCAATTCTTATGGATTGGATTCGGCTTTAAGATGAGCTTCTTACCCTTTTTAGTGATAACCTGCTGAACAAATTTCTCATAAAGCACCAGCTGATAAATAGCAGTAATAACATTTGTTATCAAATAAATCATACTAAAAAATTAAATATGAAATTACCTTGTCAACTAGACTAGAAGAGGAGTAATGTTTAAAAGGAATTAGAAATGTCTCGAAAGAAGTTTACTGGTATACCAACAGATGGAGGTAGCGTGATAAGGCGTCGCTACAACTAGGGGAGAATTTCTCTCTAGAACCGTGCCCTCTTCATAGACTAATCAACCTTAAAACAAACTACTCTAAGACCCTATAACAAGCCCATACACGCTATCTTCAAGCGTTTCATTCTAGCTCCTAAGTCACCAGTTATACTTATCATTTGACCTCAAATAATAAACGTGGAAAATTATTAATGCAAGCAAGCGCATGCCGAATTCAATAAATAAATTCACACCTTATCCTAGACCCTAGACTATTAAATTGTTTATTACATCGAAATTTATAACTTTATTTTACGAAATACGAATTTAAAATGGTATCGGTATTCGGTAAAATAATCGTACTTAGAATTAAAACCGTTGTCAATAAGCTAGGTACTTTAAAGTAAGTATAAAAAAATCAGAATATGTGAATGCGATCAGCATAAAATTGATCATTTTATCGTTTAACTTCAACAAAAAGTGTTTAAACTTTTAATAGGTACCTAATTATTTTCACCGGTAATGACCCAACACTTAGGTCATTACCGGTGAAAATGAATGATAAGTTTAGTGATGATAAGATATGGGGTAAATTTCTTAAGTGGACACTGTGAGGCAGATATTACTTGATAAAGAATTGTAGAATTGTGTAGATATTATTTTAACGTTTTATAGAGGTATACCTGGGGAGAAGACATGAGTACGTAATAAAGGTTTTTTTTTACTTAAAAGGTCTTTAAGAACCAAGGGTAGTAATAATCACATCTATTACTAACCTATCCCGGAGATTACTCATACACACAAGTTTTTAAGACACCGTATGAATCTTTTAGCAGTTTGATGATTTTGAATGGGGGGGATTATTAGCAACTCCGTCGCTTTAATCGAAGAGAAGTTAAATGAATATTTCTGATTCTAAAAAGTTCAAATTATGCAAAGAAGTAAAATAGGATATAAATGAGAAAAGAAACAAAAATAAATTAAAGAAACGAGTAAGATATGAATTAGGATATGAAAAGAAAAAATTGTCCATCTAATATAGGGTTAGAACTGTCACATAGTGGTCTATGCTTAATGACGACGGGAATGAAATGTGGTCAAAACAATCAATGAAAACTACGAGAGGAATGAGGGAGAGAAGAGAACTAAAAGACATTGATATGACAATGATAATAGTTTGTTGGGAGAAGTCTGCTGGTAGTGACACTCCACTAGCAGACTGCAAGCCAAGGGTTAGGCATCGTAATTCTTCTTTACTCCAATAAACTCCCATACAAGTAATCAACCCCTATCAACAGAAACACAACAGAAACCACATTCGACAACCGGCCTTCTAACTCTCTTCCTTTCTATATAACACATCCCCACCAATATTTCCACATAAATTAAGTTTTTCAAAAAGAAACCGAGTAAATAAAAAATAGAAGACTGTTGGCTACTATAGCTCGTGGTACAGGGAGACCAGCCACCCTGTTCAACATATCATACATAATGTTCCAAATAACTAAATCCTACTTCACTTACTTTATAAAACGCCAAATGTATTAAAGATTAAGTATTGAGTATTCTTTAAAACTTGGAACAATACAGGCCAATGCTTAGGATACTACAGCCTTTCACAGTATATATGACAAAAAAAAATTTCACACCCTTATGCCATTATGTTCCCCTCAAGATATCTACATAATATTATGTTGTAATCTAAATATATTTGGTATTTACCGCGTTGCTTATTGATTTAAAACTGGACAATTTATATAAGGGTTTATATTGAAGGAAATTCCGAACTTTTGTACTCGCATACACGATAAACGTCTGAAAAATATTTACATAAAAGAATAAAATTTCCTTAGTAGTTTAATGCTGGTGGATAATGTAGTAATAAATTCGACCACTTTATAATATGATCTGGACAGAGGGGTAAGGTATACACGATTTTACACCGTGTAACTGCGAATAATTAATCGGGCAAAAAAGGAGCTTATATGTTAATGGAAATTCAGATGGTTAAATGCGATAAGTCATAAATGTCAGAGATGGAGTGTCGAATTAGGCCTTGATTTTATTACCCCTACGTGACGGGAATACCGGAATTTTTATACGTGTTTATATCCAGTCCGAGGATATTTCCTTTGAGCTCTTCCCCTGTCTGATATTAATGTTGCGAGTCTAGTATTAAATATTTCATGGGGTTCGAGTGCCGGTTTGCAGAGGGAGAATTTCAATCGGCGAGGGTGGAAACCGACCGAAAACTGTTATAAATTTGTATTTAAGCTCCAGAGGATGGGCTCCGAAAAATTTGTCGGCGAAGGAGGGTACATCCCTGCTAAGGGATGCTAGTCAGTCGCTTCGGATAACTCGATTTCCGGACGGCCGGCCGGAGAGCTTCTGGCATCGGTCACTTAACTTAATGCTCGACGTCCGGGCTCCGTCTCTACGGCGGACGTCTCCCCCTGGGGCCGGGCCGCCTCCCTTGCCACGATATTACCTCCGGTATCCCCACGAGAAATCGGCATCAAATATTAAAAAACTGCCGGGGAGCCTAGGCAACCCACCCACACATCACACTTACTCCCGAACCGACCCGACCGCACAGACATGACAGTCGGCTCTCTAGAGAAAATTCTATATTCAGAAAGCACGTTGCAAAGAGAAAACTGAATTCTAGATAAGGTTTCTTACCTTGTACAATAAGAATACTAGAATGTCGGAGAACTAAATTCAACAGCAACACGCAAAGAGCGCGTCGATTCAAATTCAAGAGTAAAAGGTAAAGGTACTTCAATTACACAGGACTACATAATTTTCTGTGAGGTTAAGAATTATAGGTTGACAGAATGAGATAAGGCTAAGGGCTTGAAGATGCAAGGGAGCCTTTACTTGAAGAGGACAGCGTTAATATTTATCCTGTGGGTGGAGGAGGTGGCACCCACACAGTGGCCGTGTCTCCGACACCAGGAATCCGGCTCGAATTTCCCTAAGCGGAAGCCTAAAGTTAATAAAGTGTAAGTAGAGTTGGGTCTCCCCTAGAGGTAATCTATTTGTTGACTGGATTGTAGGGTGGGATACGTGCCGGCACTCTAATACATTACTTCTCTCCCTAATGTTATTGTCCGGTCCCCGCACGGCTCCAATTACATAACTCTAGTCATTAAACCGGCAAGGCCCGACCGAATCAAATCTATTTACATTGCTCTCAACACGAGCATAACTGTAATGAGGAACGACCGACGTGCACGGAACAGATAAGCAGAGAAAAATTGGGTAAAAAGAGCCGTGTTGCGTGCTTATTGGATTGCGAATCGGCAGCCCCATCCTCCACTTCACAGCTCCTTCCACCCTCGTCACAGAGATGTCTCGTGTAAAGAGATTTTTAAACCTTGTAAAATGTTTTAGCGGCTCGATATTTTCGGTAATGGCGTAGTTGAATTCACATGAGCGGTTAAAATTCGACTTTGGACAGTCTCCAAAATCTGTTTCAGTCTCCCTGTGAAAAAATGTTTCCGCAAAAAACTATTTTTATATTTTGTTTTATATTAGTTCAAGTCATTGAATAAAAAATATTAGTAAATGTTATGATCACATCACATTGTTTGGCAACTGCTTTATTTGTCAATTTTTTTTATGCGCTTCTAAAAAATTTCAATATTAGTGATGGTTCATCTACCATAATACGGATTATAGTATTATCGTGGATGGGCATTTTTTAACAGTTTTCTCGACAGAAGATATAAAGTACATTCTATTTTTTTTGTTTAATGCATTTATTAGTATGAAGGTGTGGGCGTGAGATAATGAGAAGTGAGGTGGAGGTTTAAGGGCTGAATGTGTGTCGAGGCTGCCGTTATTAAGGACTAAGTGGAGCTCTGCATCCCGTCAAACTGTAGAAATGGTCCCAGAGAGAAAAAACAAAACCTCGGGCCGAGGCCAGGTCTGTTTGACGAGGTGTGCGCCACTTTTTGTCACTGACCTCCTGTTTTAATGACATATGGGTCGGTTAACACCGATGTCACCATCTGTCAGGCAGACAACTCCTACGGCGATAAAACCTTTTTTTCTTCTTTCGATACCGTAATTGCTTACAGCGGTTTCGAGGGAAACGAACCGGGGCTTAGAGCAAGTTAGGTACTCAAAACATACGGGAAAAGTGTGAAAATTCGAATCTGCGCGCGTAGAGGACGAGTGACCTCTTGAGCAAACGCAGGAGACGAGTAAGATGTCGATGAGAACCATAGTTAAACATTCTCACTCCACTGTAATTAGGCGCTGTTTCATAAAATCCAGTGTATAAACGTTGAAACGAGACACAAAAGTAATGGCTTAATCGATTTATCTATTCTTCCTACATGAAGTGATAAACCGAACAAGAAGTCGACGATAATTGATATGGAGTGCTACTTTCCATTCTCGCGACATATTCCTGATACAAGAAAAAAACATTATTCTCCAACCTTAAACTATGTAATTGATAAAGTTCAAATAAAACTAGTTTCTTCCTAGCAAAAAGTAAACAATGTTACCATAAATTGTATAAATATTTGAAGACAAATCCCAATGTAAATCATCTTCCACTTCCCAATGAGCATAACAGTCGGCTTTCACACTTGATGTTACCGCACCGTAATACCGAATCTCACAGAACGACCGGATTACAAACAACAGTAATAAACCGCTAAATGATCAAATCCATTTTTACCGGCATTATCTGGAGTTTAGAAAACTCTGATAACACTACTGATATTTGTCTTCTCTTTCAGCGTGTGCGCGGCACTTTGAAGGCAGTGTTAGATTATCTAACTATCTCCGAGTAACTAACCCTAATCTACATTTTTATCGCATGTACCCACTAGTTTCACAGTATAACATATTCATAAGACAAATATTCAAGTGGCAATTTGAAACGGTTTACACACTAGAATCTAAACTGTCAATATTTATACATATAAAACAGTTTAAAGTGCAAGGTATGACAATTTCAGGGGAGTTTTTTTTGTTTATAATTTTTAAAATACGCATGACTTGATTAAAGTATACAGGTCGTCGATTTTATTTTTT
>KZ652846.1:9191-35042 GCA_001010745.2 Gerris buenoi
TTTTTCAGGTATTTAAATATATCGAATTACGATTAATTAAATTATTAACAAATGCCATGTTCGTCTTCTAAAGACAGATTAACTAGTCAATGATAAGAATGTGATATGAAATTATCGTTATCCAGAATACCATCAGTTACCATGTTATTATATTGTTATTTTTTGTGTTAAATTTTGTAATTATTATCTAGTCTGACTGTTATTAATGTGTTAATTTTAATGTCTTGTTAAATTGTTACGATGCAGAGTGCGTTATGTAAGTGAGGAGATTTGATACCGAGTATTGATAGTTGACGAAAGAATGATACCATTCTAATTTTACTTACCTTTTATTTTTCACATTCATGTAACGATCCTCACTAATTCACATAACAGGTATTGTAGTCAGTTCAGTTTATTCATTGTTGTAGTTAATATGTTACGTCGTTCATCTAATGTTTTGTAAAATATATATTTTCTAGGCTTGAAAATGGCTGGCTAAGCCGAAACGTCGCCACGTAAACATTAGTTTGTTTATTTTATTGCCCTACAAGGATCCATCACGACACTACTAAAAAAATTAAAATTAATTAAATTTTTAAAAAAAAAACAAATGCTTAGTATGGTACTGGATTATGCGTTAACTGGTTGTGGAGAACTGGTTTATTATAAATAGGTTAAAAGTTTATGTATTGGAGTCGGAGTCTTGGTTATTAATGATAAAAGTGTTAATTTAATTATTAAAATGTCTTCTGAAATGTTTAGTTTTGAACCCTTTAGATATAATTTTAAATAATTATTTCTCTTCTTAAATTGGCCTTAAATAGGGTTTTTCTAGAAAATTATTAAAATGGTTTTTGTAAAGTTTGTGTAAAGAAGTGGCACACTACCGACTACACATAACATTATGCTATATTATTATTGTTTTTTTTTTTTTCAATTAGTCTCTGGCTTTTTATAAGAGTAAAATGAAAACTTATTTCTTAAACTGACCTAGATTCGGTGATAGAGTAAGTTTGGTTAGAAGCCTGAGGGAAGAGCAATTCAATCTTCCAGTATACAACACCAGTGTTCCAGTTAAGGAATGAAGTGTTGTGAATGTGCTTGCTGAACCTAGGTGGAAGAAAGTACAGGTAGGTACGACGACCCTCCAGATGGTTCTTTAGCTTCTGCCACTTCTACCAACACAAAATGAATTAGAGCATGCTTAAAGGAGGGAAGTTATTATACACTCACTTAATGCAATCACTTTAATTAAAATCAATTAAACGTGAAGCTCCACAAAATCTTGGAAGAAATAATTTACTAAGACCTTCTATAAGTTAAATAAATAACATACATTATGTATGAGCATCAGTAACACTCAAGTAAGTAAAAATTGTCAATTTCATCTAAAATATGGGCACATGTTCCTTTTACCAATGTGCAGAATAATATCGTCAGCATAATTGTGTAACGCTATTAATACAACACTTGTAAAAACACAAACACAAAAATTATAAATTTTTGGAAAGAAAAAAAAAAAAAATTATATTTAACAAGAATCATGTATTTTGATAACTTTAAAACCACCTCTGCTCTAGTGCAGTGGTTCTTAACCGGGGGGCCGCGGCCGAAAGGTATTTAGTTACTATATATATTATATTTGGAGATTTTAAGGGGGCCGTGGTTACCAAAAGGTTAAGAACCACTGCTCTAGTGAGAATATAAGAGTATTTAATTTATTCTATTATACCAAAACTCTACTGCGGTAACAGACATTCAACATTTTGTAAAAAATACATTATTATTTTTAATATGACAGTAATTATTACTTCTTTTTTTTTTTAAAAAAAAAAAAGAATATAGCCTTTTCTTAGATGTATTCTTAAATAATAATTTTATTTAAAAATCAAAAATATTTTAAAAATCAAGCACTTTCTTGTGTAAACCATGTAATTTAACTTCAATGAACTAAATTGGTTAATTATTGACTAATTTCACCAAGTTTAGGACAAATAATAAACTAAAAAAAGTAAAATATAAAAATACTTGGATTTAAGGGGTAGAGAACAGACTTACAAAAGCTTGGTTCTTTTGGAAAGGTCTGCGAGCCCTAACCACACTCTCCACTGACCTGCCCATCTCTTCCAGCAACCTGTAATCTAGAACAAAGAAAATACAGTTAATAGCATGGAATTATTACTAAAGAAATAAACACACATTTAAGGATTCATCAGTATATTGTCTGACCACAAGAATACATACATACAATTATGTAAAACCTGTTTCCGAACGCTCATTGAGACACAGGCGACACAGAGCAGCATAGTTTTTTTTATCTACAGAAATGTATTAGACCGGCATAGTATTGCCCTACCCTACTCTGTATCTAAATTCATATATTTCTCGAGTTGAAAATGCTGTTCAGTCTTGCATCTCAATGAGCGCACGGGTTTAGTATTGTCATCCACAGTTGAAGATGGCCATACTTAGTTCTTACCCTTCAGTCGAAACCAGTATTACATAATTGTATACATTCTTGTGGTCAGAAAATTTACTGTATAATCTTTAGATGTGAGTAGTATTTCTTTAGCAATAATAAAAAAATACTAATGAAAATCTAGTAAAATGAGGGCTTAATTAAAAAAACTGATTATAAAACTCTGAAAAAAAGAGTGAATTGTTGTATAGTAATGGATAAGTCCCTCCTATGATAACGTCATTATTGCTATCTAAGTCTAATTCCAGACTTAACACAGTCAATTTAAATCATCCTCAGGACAAACGACAATTAGGGATATGCCAAAACTTGTGGCAAACCAAATAATAAGAGAACGACCTGCTTCCAAAATTTAATTACTTAATAAAATGCAAAGCTTTGTCCCAGACCTTTACAAACTTATAGTATGTACTAGCAGCCAAAACTAACCACTTTGTAAGTCCATGTCCGTAAAATTACGGATAGTCTTGAACTTGACTTTATTCCTGACTCCAGTGCAGTTGAGTTCCTTCTTATGTATGTGGACACAAGGCAGTGAGCAGGTTTTAACATCACAAGCTGGACATGTGTATTTAGCTCTAACCTCACCGCATACCTCACATTCACCCAGCCTATTCCTAGACACAAATACACATACACAGAGAAATTAATAACAGTTGAATGAATGAGTAAATAGAGGAATTCTTTCCACATAAATAAACAAAGGAGTAATCGGTGCTTAAGAATTCCAACCTGCAGTCTGTATGTACGAAACGAGAGTTAGTGCGTTGGCAGTGTGGGAAAAACTAGCAAATGGGATGGGGAGCCAATGAGAGACAAAAGGTTGGGCCAACTAGGCAAAGATGAACGTCTCTAGTGGAGGGGAGAGGCCCCCTAACCACAGACCTAATGGCTTTATTTTTTCCCTCAGAGAGGTTGGCCAATTTGTGTGTCACTCGATTTCCCGTCAACACACTAACACTCGTTTCACAGACTGTAAACCACCCAATGCATTCAAGAACACTTGTTTGAGGGGAGAATCAGAGTTACTACCATTTCAACTGCACCCAGCCCAAAGGTTAGTTAGGTTATCATAGCGTTACTTTGTGTAGTGCCTTATTTAAAAATTAAACATTGCTCTGTAATAGTGTACCATTACAGTCCTCTTTTATCCTGAATTTTGTCAATTTTTTCTTATTTTTAATTTGCTATTATTTAGAAAGGTATAACGGTAAATAATAAAGTTTGTAAATATAAACTAGCACAGTAGATTTGGCCCAACAGAGCCTTAGACAGTTCAAAAGGCCGTTCCAATTCGGGGTAATCACTCTCCTGTATATAAGTTATAATATTCCTTTGTTTAATAATAATCTTTAACGACAAAAAGGTAATTCTATTCTGTATATTTTCTAAATTTTAATCTGGACCAGGCTTGGTTACTGCATTCCAAAACTTACAAAAAAGGCACATTTAATATATTAATTGGCACATGTTTTGAAGGCATATTTTATATTAATATACTGTTACTATTAAAAATTATATTACGAGTGGTCTTACTTGACGAAAAGCGGGTTAGATAGAGCGTTGTCCTCGCTCGGAGATACCTGGTCGTTCAAAATAACGTCCAACATGTTTGAGTATACTATCTAAATAAAATTACCAATTTTTAAATTCGAAAGGTTTTCGACACACAAAAAAATTGCTATTTATCTTTTTTTTCCGACATAAAAGCAGTAACAGCAACAGCAGTCAACATTAAACAAAAACACAACAAGCTTTGCCGTATGTGTCGGTCAAAAGTTTATCTATCTGATAAAGTTGATAAATAAAATAACATATCTTGTCTGGTTATGGTTAATGTTTTGATACTTGAACATCGCAAGATTCTTCCTTGCGGAAATATACCTTCTTCTTCTTTTTTATTATAACAGTGTTGTCTCGACTCGAACATATTGATAAAATAATCTAAACAAGTTTATTCTTAACGATTGAACAATTGAATTCAAATAAATACAAATAATTAATCATTTTAATATTATAATTTTTTATTTTATCCAATTGTGATCTATTTAACATATAAATTAAATTCTGATGAAAATAATAACGGCTGATTTAAAAGCTCCCACGAGAGTTGATGCAACTTTTTTTCTTTTTCAAATAAATATAATATTTGTTTTTTATAAATAATTTATTTAATTATAAGTTTTTTAATTGTATTGTAAGGTCGGTATTTAAATTTTATATGTTTAGCCTTACAATAATTAGATCTTAAAGGCCCTGTTTTTTTATCTATTTATTTTTTATTTAAGTTTACTGGATTATAATTTTTGGTCTGAGTCGATTTGCTTCGAGGGTTTTATCAAAACAAAAAAAACTCACACGGAGGCAGCCCGCAAGCGTGGCTAATCAAGGTGTCAAGAGGTGAGTTTTTACCATAATCATAGTGTTTTTCTAGTAACTCTTCAGTTATAAACGATCCTATTATTTGCTAGATTCGTTCATTTTGTATCGTTTTCCCAGTTTCACTGTGAATTATTTGATTTTGTGGCCGGTGAATGGTTCGGGGGTGAGGTTACCCCCTCTTCTTGCAGATCCCGCGGATCAATCTTTTTTATTTATTTCTTTCACTTGTTCTCTGTTTTATTTATTTGTGTTTTGTCTAAAATATCTGGAGTTTTTTCGATTTATTGTTTAGGAAAATGAGCAGCTCCGAGGAGGTGTCATGGATTTCATGGTTTTGCGGCTTGCGAGGAAACGAGTTTTTCTGCGAAGTAAGTTTTCAAGTTTGGCTTATTTATTTCATATGCTTATAGTTTGCTCCTTTAAGTAGACGCGTTTTTAACTCTACGTTGTTAATATGTTATATTTTGTCAATCCAGGTAGACGAAGACTATATTCAAGATAAGTTTAACCTGACAGGTCTAAATGAACAGGTTCCTCACTACAGGCAAGCACTAGACATGATCTTAGATCTCGAACCAGGTTAGTCCATCCTTTATACTAGCCTATTATTGATACGTCGTTAACCAGCATTTAAAGGTTTAACGCTACTTATTACTTAATGTCAACGGAGAATTGAAATTTGTTCTAGTGAATATTGTGAAGTTTAAGCTACAAAGTAGAGGGTCTCGTTTCGTTAGTCTTTAATCATTGCGTTCAAGGACTAAACTTCTATCAAATTAATTATTGTCTTTAGGATATTGGCTAAAGTGAATTATACGGTGCCATGCAAACCTTAATTAATTTTTACTTCGATTTGGACCTTTACCAGATGCAGCAGGGTTGTTATTCTTCAGAAAATAAACGGAGAACCGTTAAGTGGTGCGGAGCGGCTGTTGAAAATTTAGGGCAATAAAATTAATTTTGCCCATCAATTCAGTAAACAGCACCCTACAATTCACTTTTACCAGGAAATTTATCATGATTTGTTGAAGGTTTCAGTCATAAACAAAATTTTTCATTTCCTCTATGCACACTTTCTGTAAAGGTGTGCCTAGTAAATACTTATTTATTTACCTACATGGTCGATTTATATTCTGTAGCTGTATACTATTCTTCCCTAGTGAAAAAGAGTCAGCTACCATTTCCTAATTTTGTTTGTATTCAGTAATGAACAAAGTCTCAACTATTTTTTAATGAAAATAACCCAAGCTATCATTATTTCAATGTATGATCTACAAAACTGTCATTATTAGTAAGATACATATTTGAAAACCTTCACCTACACAATATTTCTATATGTAATGCACCCCTGAGTTTTGCTTCCAATTACATAATTGGATACAAAATCAGGGACATTAATTGTGCCTTGGTAACCTTCAACGTTAAAGAACAGAAACTTCCCTGTCGTGAGCTCTATCGACAAAACTAAAGATATAAACTTTCAATTTGAATTTGCTATCCATGTGTGTATCGAAACTAATTCCTTTTTTTTCAAGTAGAGTCTCAATTATCTAACTTAAATGGTGCTGGCACTATTTTGAATTATCAATAAATTGGGATTACTGAAAATAAAAAAAAGCAGAATTTGGAATACTACTTTTAAACTATTTCTGGATAAATAATACTAACATTAATATTTTTATTTTTGTTGTTTTCTTCTTTTCTATTCTGTTTCTTATCGCCTACTGCTACTCATCTAACTCTAGTGTAGTTCTTTTCAGTGATATAACTTTATGCGTAACTATATAACTTGATGCTTTCCGATGACTTAAAACTGAAGAAGAATTAATAAATTAATAGGCTTCCCTAAATTTAGGTGTAAGCATAGCTAGGGGATTCCATGAAATCATTCGGATCCATCTATAGTATTAATATCACTATCCTGTCCTTATTGTGTTTAATTCAGGTAAGCCACTCCCCCTCGTTCTTTCCATGAGCTCTTGTTGGTCTCGAATTGGAAACTCGGACATTCAAGGCTCTACTGTGTTGTAATATTCTGACAATAATCTGGCATTTAAAAAATGACATTTGAGTAAGGGGTACATTTAAGTTGATGTTTCATAAGAGAAGTTATATAAGAACAAATTTTTATGTCACATATGACATATTTATCAAAATATATTATTATCTTTGTTAAGAACGCGGGTACGTTTACATTGCCAACACAGAATATTAGCTTATTATTATTCTATTAGGAAATGTTTTACTATTATATATTTGTCTTTACAGATGAAGAACTTGAAGACAACCCGAACCAATCTGATCTTATTGAACAGGCTGCCGAGATGCTGTATGGTCTAATCCATGCTAGGTACATTCTCACCAATAGGGGTATTGCCCAAATGATAGAGAAGTACCAGGCAGGAGACTTTGGAAACTGTCCCCGAGTATACTGTGAATCACAACCCATGCTACCTATAGGTAACTTTTTTCTTTACATTAGTACAAATACTTTTACTAGGTAATAAACTGAACTCAAATAACAAACATGACTTTTTAACGCACCTATTTGTAAACTAGTTTGTCAACCTATCTTTCATTACAATTTTTTTATTGGAATAACAAGATTTAAAAGTATAAGACTTATATTTTAATGACAAAAATTAGATTACTTTAACTGTGGAAACTACATACCAACAATAAAGTGACTATAATTGTGGATACCTAAGTTGGTAAACCTTGAATGTATCTTTAACTATTAGGCTAGGCGCACATGGGGGGCAAAATAGTCTGCAGACTGTTTCCCGGTGCGAAAGATTGTTGGATAGCGACATTTTTGTCGCTGGCGACAATCTTTTGCACTGGGGCAAACAGCCCGTAGACTGTTTTACCCCCAGCGTGCGCCTGTGCCTAGCCTTAAGAAGTTTAAATAACTCATCTTACCATACATATTTTTTATATTTATATTTTTATGTTCAGGTTTATCAGATGTTCCTGGTGAAGCTATGGTGAAATCCTACTGTCCAAAGTGTATGGATGTGTACACACCAAAGTCCAGTAGGCATCATCACACAGACGGTGCTTACTTTGGCACTGGTTTCCCTCACATGCTATTTATGGTTCACCCAGAGTACAGACCCAAGAGACCGTCCAATCAATTTGTACCGAGGCAAGTATTATTATTTATCTTGTTCATGCCACCATCTTTAATATCAGCTGCCGTAAACTCTCACTCTTATACTAATGCTATCTTAAACTTTATATAATCAAGAGATATTGTGGTATTTTAAAGAATGTCTTGTGATATTCAAAGGTAAACTGAATGCCCATATATTTTATACCAGGCTCTACAGCTAGCTATTTTTATAATGATATTATACATAGGTACATACAACTACAATAATTTGATCCTGAGTACAAAATTATTCAGTAGAACAAATAACAACTTGATCGTTGACTGTCAAGAATTGATAGGTTACTTGTTCAAATATTACTCTTAATCAAAGCGGTCACCAATCAAGGGACAAACTAACATCAACTTGATTTTTGGTTTACTAACTAATTTTGTATTCAGGATGATGAAAACCACATAGTCCACCAAAATGAGCAGGACATGGATCCTGTCTCCACTGGTGGAGACATTTTAAAATGTAGTCAATTCTTAATATTTGCATTATTAACTTTCGTGAAATAGCCTATTAGCGACCATTTTTTTATGACTTAATTTTAACATTCGCCTGTGTCATATGTTTTAGGGAGAGAGGAAAACAACACATCTTCATTTTGTTAGGGTTCTTGCTGTCTTTCACTAATATCTATTTTTTATTCATCCATTCAGTTATCTTTTAATAATTTTTTGTTAAGTGCTGTATTTTTTTTTATGTTCTATTGTATGAATTAACTTTGCCTCCAAAACGTATTAAAAATGAACCACGGTCAAAGAAAGTAAGTAATGCAATTAAGCAAGAAAATTAAAGAATTAGAATAAATATGAAGGAGATATAACAGCTATATCAGTGGCATAGTAATGCATTATTTTTATTTGTTTAAGGTTAATTCGCTTGATTTTTTTTTTAAAAACTCATGGTGTAATTATATGTAAGTAACACTAACTCATACATGTTACTATCTTTACCAATTAACACCTGCTACGGTTTTTTGACACTGTATTATCACCAATATTAAGGATACGTGGATTCCCCATTAACTTTAACATTATTCTCTCTTCTCCCGGAACATGATAACACTGTATTGAAAATATTGTACATGCTTCCTACGTCTATTAAAATTCTTGGATAGTTCTTAAGTGTAACTGCCTAAAATATGCAATGACCTTAAAAGCATATTTATAGGCTAGTGTTACCTGAAACGGAAATTTAAAATTTTGTACTAAAATTATTAACCATCATGTTAAGGTCAATATTTAAAAAAATTATTTATAGAATCGAGTAGTGTCCCGATAACAGCAACAACTCACTACAAAATGATTTGTTAGTGCTAAGCTAATGCAACCACATTTACTCCAATAAAAATACAGTCGGACCTCCTTATAACAAACTTCTGTACAGGAAAAATCTCTATGTAACGATTTTATTTTTATATGTCCTATTGATTCTCTATACTAAGTGATTCTATAGTAAAAGAAATTCTATATATCAAAATTTCTATTCAACAAATTTTTTTTCTGGCACCATCGTTCGTTGTATGGAAGTCCGACTGTAAATGTTTGTTTTTGATTTGCTTGTCTTCAAATAGATATAATAACTCGTATCGTATACAATTTGTACTAAAGAGGTTTTTCTCGCTTGTTCTTAGGTTATATGGATTCAAGATCCACCCTCTAGCTTATCAAATCCAACAGCAGGCTGCTGCAAACTTCAAGGCACCCATCAGGACTATGAGTAGCTATAATAGTGGCAAACGCTGAGACCGTGCCATCTTGACTCCACCCTCCCTCCTTCCCTATTCTTGAACAGACTGACCCATGTACTGCAGCTTCTCACTCAGTACATTCCAACCTACCAAAGCCAACCCCGTTATCACCTTTTCACATATATACAGTTATTTATGTAAATACCCATTGTTGTTTAACTAAATAACCTACAAAATATCATTTATTATAGACAGATGTCACTTTTTTGTATTATTTTTAATTTGTTATAATTATTTTTAATTTTGTCTTATTTGAAAACTAAAAAAGGTCGTATCCTGCATTCCATCCTATTTTATTTTAATGTATACACAGTTAAACATACATAATATATATATTTGTGTGTATGTTTACTCTTGATCTTTTTTTTTAAAAAAATAAAAATTGTTTGGTAGCTTATTTGTATTTAAACACCCCCATACAACAATACTGTTACCTGAACATGCATTTGTATCATATACCTTATTATGGTGCTTAAGAAGTTGGGTGACCAAGGAGTTTATCTAGTAAACTGATTCTCCTTCACTACCTTATTACAATTCCCCCTCTATCTTAAAATAAAAGTAGTGCTAGAAAATGACAATTCCAAGTACCTAATAAATGATGGTTAACAGTAAAGTAAATGTTTATTGCTAATTTTGAATCTCTATTTTTTTCTATTTTGAGTATTTTAGATAAACCATAATTAATCTTTCAATGTCAGTTTTTAACCTTAGACAGTGTTCTTGTCCTACACTAAGGTCAGAAGGCTCCTGTTGGCATTATTTCTTGAAAACAATGTTAAAATTAAGGAATCTGTTAAAGCAAATACTTTAATAACCTGAAAGCTCTGATTTCACTTTTTTTTTTACACTTTTTTATGTACTGTGTAAAGATTTAATTGTAGTAATATAGTCAATGTTTATGATAAGATGATGATGTCAAAGAGAATCATCTGGTTGAATTCCCAGAGAATTGAAATAAAGTTTTTATTCAACTGACCTAATAGACACCTAAATGGACCTATTCATCAGTCTTACAATTATAGCTGTTTATTTGAAAGTAAAGAAAATTGTTGGTGTAAAGTAATTTTGAATATTAGTATTATTTTACTTAGTTATTATAATTATTACTTTTGTTTAAGGTTTTAAATATTTTTTTGTTTTACTTTCTGTGGATATGACATGAAAGAAAGGTGTGAGAAAGGGGCTGGTTGAGGGAGGGCTGCATTCACTCTAACTTTATTCGAGTAATTTTTTTTCTGACCTCAAAAAACCTTATTTATTTTTTTTAATTTATTTTTTTTTATTAATTATTATTATATTTGTTCCCCGATAAGTTTAGTTCTGTATTTCATTTATTTTGTTATTAAAGTTTTTTTTTATACTTAAAAAAAACAGTATGCCTTTTTTTTATATGGAAAAACCCTTTTTTGTCTCTTAAAAAAACTCGTTAAATCTAATATAATTAATTAATTATTTAATAATTTGGTTGTTTCTAACAACACTAGTTATGCTATTTGGTGCTCTAAAACAGCTATCTATGAAGTGCCTGAAAAATCTTAATTCTCAAAACAATGCAATATCTTGGAATGGAACTATAAGTATTTTCTTTTACTCATTGTAAAGCATGAGACTTGAGAAGTTGGATGTTCGTGTAAAAGTTATTTAACTAATGACAAATGAGAATGAAAGTTTAGTGGAAAGTGATAAAATAACCCTTCTTTGGGCCACCTGGCTTACTGAGTATGGCAGTCAACAGTTATCTTTTACAAGTGTTTTTGAAGATGGAATTCTTGATATGACACCCCTAGACAACATCTAACTTCTTATCAAGTTTATTTTTAATTTTTTTAAGAGCTTTTCACATAAGTCAGTTTTGTTTTCCTAATACTCCGCTTTGGGTAACTTAGCTTGGCTATAGAAATTTATAGGAATGCTTTTTTCTTAAAATATGAAGGATGAAGTTGTGAAGTAGAGGCACAACACAATATCTTGTGATAGAACATGTTTCAAGTATTTTCCTCAATTCACTGTAGAGCTTGAGACTTGAAGTTTGATACTCATGTAAAGAAAGTGATCTCAATGCAGCTACCGTTTTTAACTGATGTCTGTTTACATGATAGTTTTGAGTTTGTATTTGAAAATAATAAATAATACATGGATTGAGTTCTGATACCACTAAAAATCATCTGATTTTTACATCTGATAATTAGTAGGCATCATCTATGAAAGAAGGTTATGATTGTATGGTCGATGTGTGTTAAGATAATGAAACTGTGTGTCCTAATACGATCTCAAAACAGTAAGAATGTACAGTAAGGCTTGTTTCACACTTGAGCGGTTTTAGGCGGCGCGGTTCGAATTAGGCCTATGTTCGGTAGCCACGGGAACAGCGCCGGCCTTTTCACATTTGCGAGGTTCACATCAGGTTTACTTTTAATAGACTGCTCATTTCAACCCAGTTGCTTTCTATTGAGCATGGAAAGAGGACGTGTATTGTTATGTGGTTCTGTACAGACGAAAAACACGAAGAAGCTCTACAAGACAATATTGAGTTCATCCTATTCTTACGAAAAGAAGAGAATTAGGGACATTTTACCACTTTTTAAAGGATTTAATCAAGGACGGTTTAAAAATGTTAAGTAAATTTAGGATGTGTTTGATGCTTTACATCGAGGTTAAAAGATTCTCTTCAACGGCAAGATATATTTATAAGGGAATGCATACAATTAACAAAAACGTCGTTTCATGCTTCCTAGGTTTTATTCCCGTCGTTATATTTTTATTTTGTCTTATCCTAAGATAAATTAAAAAATCTATATCACTCATAATGAAGGAAGCCTGGTAAAGATAGTTCACAACACTGCTGTCTCAATTAATTAATTCTATTAACCGCTTTTATAGAGACAACCTGTTGAGTAGTTAAGCGCGAAACAGAAACTGAACTGATAATGTGTACACGGAGCGATAAGAGTGTATAGCCCTACAGCCGCGTTGAAACCTCCTAGAAACCGGAGAGGCTCGAGGGGGTGTTCGGTGCAGAGCGGTATCAATTCGGTTTCTAGGAGGGCGAGGTTTGACCGCGCTTATCGCTTCACACTTGTTCGGCGACCGCATAAACACCGCCGAATTAGAACCGCGCCGCCTAAAACCGCTCAAGTGTGAAACGAGCCTAAGGTGTTAACATGTAATTTTAATAAGATGCAGTACAGACTTTTATTGCATCAACCTTAGATGAACTAGATTATACAGTATGTTTTGCAAGGAGATATACCGAATTCAGATTGTTTTCAATACACCATGTTAATGTATCTTTACAAAGATAAGAATTTTTCAAAATATAATGAACATAACTTCATTCAATTAGTGGGCTGTTGTACCCAGGAGTTATTTTTGATAACTTTATTCAATAAATTGAAACAAAGGTATTTTGAACACAATAAATAATCAATGTATATTAAGTAATATTTAATTTTATTTCTTATATATATTTATAAAAAAGAAACAGATAAATCAGAGTATATTAATTAATTACTCGTATAAATTTGACTACTGCAAACATTACGCATTTTAATATTTAAATTAATAATTCTCATCCAATATCATTTGATAAATATTTTGTAATTTTAAATTGTCGACTGATGAGAAAATTGCGATGAGTAGCCAGTAGAAGCTGGCTTGCTTGATACTGCTAGCCAACTCTCTCTTTCGTTTACAGGGTGATTAGAGAGCAAAGTGTGGAGCTCATGAGCTGCAAATTGTAGCATTCATGTATCTGGAGCATGACCACCTGTTCTTTGGTTCTTTTGCTGCTGTAGCAGTCTCTCCAGGGGAGAGGGACCTGGTCCTGACCATAGTGACTGAAAAATCATAACAAGTAAACAGTTACAATATCAAAACTTAAATTAGGGGGAAACATTTTTAACTAGGATTTAGTTGGAAATGCTTATACTGTAAATGTATTCAGAGCATTCAGAAGAAACTTCCTTGCCTCCATTTATGAAGGCAAGACAAATTTGTAGGAAATAGAAATAAATAAGCTCTTCTTCAAAATAACAATATCTAATATTACACCATGCAGACAGCACTAAAGATTCAAAGAGATATTGGAGATAAATTGGCCACACCCTACATTTGAATGATTTATGGCATGCATTTAAATAGTGATGTAAGTACTAGTTTTAAATGTAGATGTGAATAGAACTGAAGGAAATTTAAAAACTGATTTACCCATCGACAAATAAACTTCAGGGTCATAATTTTGGCGAGTTTAGAATCTAATAGAAATAGTGCTCAATCTGAGTTATTTTTGAAACAAGGCTGGTGTTTTATTAACAAGGGTAAACAATACAAAAAGAAGTGACATTACTGATGATTTATAAGGTAAATTAATAATAAAATTAAAAAAAAAAAAAAAAATACACTGCCAATTAGTGTGGCACATAGCTTCCTCGCATCCTATCATGTACTTTATTGTTATATTAACATTAACGTTTTATTTCTTTATTGTTATATTGTTTATTGTGTAAGAACAATAATTAATAGTTTTTAGCAATCTTTAACACTTCATAGGGGTGTCGCTGTAGGTTTTATTAAAAAATTTTATTTGAAAAAAATGTTTGTCTCATTGAATAGATGAAGGTAGATTTTTTTCCTGAACTAAAATTCCAATTATAAATTTGAAGTTCACTTTTACGTGAGCGTTGCTCATGAACGATTGAACGGATAACGTTGTCCAACGAACTCGACCTGAGCATTGGTAAAATAAACATGTCTAACAAATTTCATCAAAATCGGTCGACATTTACTCAAGTTATCGTCGCACGTTTCAAGATTCGCGGACACACAGACAGACACGGAACCAAAAATGTTTCCTGATGTCTGAAACGGATTTCTGTCTTGAAATTTTTAAAATCGGAGATATAAAACTTTTTTGTTCTCAAAAGTGAACACAATGCTTCCATTACCTTCGGTAAGCTCGGAAGCAATAAAAGAAGCTAGGAGTGTACCACAATGTTATATATCCCTGTTAATCTTTTAACAAACATTTTATATTGAATTACTGAGTTAAAAAAAAAAAAAATGAAAAATATCATGAATATATTACCTGGTGTTTAAGAATAGAAGGAGCAAGGCTTGAAGCAGGACTCATTTGACCATCCCCACCAGAGAACAAAGAATACATCCTACCCTCCTAGAAAATAAACAAACAAATAAGTAAATACAGAGGGCTTCCTTATTATTATTGATATTGTTACTTAAGTAAAAATGTCTGTTTGCTAGGCTAGGCCTCCTTGCTACTACTACTCAAGTATGAAATATTAAATTTAATCCTAAAATGCAATCAATTCATAAATAACACTTTTATTATCTAAGATTAGTAGCTTCTAATAAAATGAAATATATAAAAATATCATCAATTTTAGTCTTATATTTTTAACCTCAACATTGTTTAAGAACTAGGAGTGTAACAATATACTTTTTCTAAAAAAATATTTTATTTTCATTTACAATAAAGTTGTTTGGAAATTAGACCCTACAATGGTGTATTTGAGTGAGTAGGGTAGAGTCTGGTCTCGTTATGTATTAACTGCAGTGGCTTTGTCTGGAAACTTCATATCATTTGATTTAAACAATTAAAAAAATACAATGATTTTAATAAATTTAGGTGAAAAATAGTAGTTTACCTTTTTGTATGATATTAAAGATACTGTAAATAAACAACAGAGACCTTGTGCAATATGAAAATAAATCTGCCAATTCAGATAATTTGTTGAAGAAAACAGTGTAAAATATATAATTTGTAATGGTATACATCGCATTCATAATACGTTTCATACGTTACAAGATATATTATCCAAGAATCCCTAAATGATATACCTCAACCAAAAATGCTTATATTATAAACAATATTGGTTCAGGTGTATTTTGGTAGTGTGGCAACATTATATAATCAAGACTGTTTTTCCTATCATAGACAAATGTTATCCAACACTGTTGTGTCTTTAATTCAGAATAGGACCGTCTCAGGGCCATTCAATATTATCTATAAACAAAGTGATGGGAATTCAGGATACTCCTGTAATTCCAATATTCCTTAATAGTATTATTATTAATACAGGCTGTTGTTTAACCCATAAAACAAGTTTGGATTCACTGTGGTTCCATGCAATGCTAAGGCTGGTGGTGGTTGGATTCCTATTGGATCAAATCACACCTTTTTTTTTTACACATTTTGATGCTCTTTTTCTCATGTCTAGAGCAGAACCCTTTTAAAAAGTTCTGCCAGGCCCTCTGGTGCTTGTATTTATAAAACATCCCAATTTGTTTAAAGATTCACTTTTAACTTGGGTATTCTCATTTGGTATTATTTTAACCTGCCACAGAGGTATCTTCCTAAATTGGACGAAGCCTTGAATGGTAAAAGAAGGAATATTAACCTGGTTTTGTGATGTCTGGTCAGGCCCTCCAGTCCAAGTGGGAAGCTCTTCTATAGGTGGCCTAAAACAAGTATCAATAAGACATTCTTAACAAAAATATCAAGTAACATCTAGGTGTCTCTATCACAACTGTCTCAGAAGATTCATTAAGGGGACTGCGTTTCATTCCCATACTAAAACCATTTTCAGGAATGTTGTAAAAATAACCAAGCGAAGCTGATTTGCTTCAACTTATCCTTTTCCTCTGGATAATTCAAGAAGAGAAAGAAAAAACTTTTTAACAGAAACCTAGACCTATATGATGACCTAATACCCAAACTTAGATGATTCAAACAGCAGAATCAATCATAACAAATCATTTAAAATATTAAAATCAGTTGTAATTATTACAAATGGCAACATATCTTTTTATAAAGCGGACCACAGCTAAAAGCAAAATAGTCCTCCCTAAAAATAATAGTTTAATGCTTGCATTTTGTTTTAGTTAACACTTTTAAATGAGTCTACCTCTGAATCATAAGCTAATTAAAGTCCTTTTAAATGAATATAAACATGAAATTAATTAAAGAGTAGAGTTAAATAATAATAATAATAATATTAATGATGAGTTCACATACCCAGGAGGCCACCATCTTGGATCTGAGGAGAGTACAGATGATGCCCTGCCCTGCTGCATTTGCCAGTCTACCTCTCTCTGCTGCAAAATTTGAATGATTTAGATTAGAATCTGATAATAAAAAAGATAACCTAAATAATTAATTACTTAAATGCATATGCCTCCCTGAGGACTGGTTTAGAACTGATTTGAAAAAAGGAGCCTGTCTTAATAATTTAAGACAGGTAATGTTCTTTCAGAACTATAACCTTTCAGTTGCCCCTCAAATATTTCATCTTTTTCTCTAGTTTATTTTCACTCACATGGATTAATTTTGTGAATAAAATATTATTTTTATGAACATAGCCTAATAAAAATGATATGGTTAAAAAAAAAGAATTAAATCAAATTCATAAATCTGTCAACTGTTAACCCTTTCAGTACGGAGTTATAGTTGGTGAGGTTGCTTGGGTGGACGGACGAGTTTCTAGCATGGTGCCTACCCCAGACGGGGTTATTTTCACTCCTTTTTCTTCTTCCCCAACCTTCAACCCTTCACCAATATTTATATTTTTCTCCTCTCGTAATCAATTGACACCAAAACTAATAACTGTTTTGAAATCTACATACTTGTACCTTTCTTTTGTATATTTTTTTCATAAAAAAATGAAGATATCTTTAATTTATTGAGTGACATATATAATTTTTTGTATTTACTTAAGAAAAAAAAGAAAAGAAACCTATTTTATAATGCATACATTTAATTTAGAAAAGTGCTTTATTAATTTTCTTTATAATTATTATATTTTTTGCTGTAACAAAAGACGTATATAACATACGCAGAAAAAAACCCTTACTTCAATTTTGCCGACGGCTTCAATCTTTTTATTATTTCATATTCTTTTTTTTCTATATCTTTTTTACGTAATTATATATATTTATTTATTCTTATTCCATTTATTATATTATAAAGTAGGCAATACATTTTATTCTGTAAGTAGCGCATTTTATGTGTTCAAAAAAAAATCCTAACATTAATTTTGCCGACGGCTTCAATGTTTTTATACTTTTATACTAATTTTTTAACGTAATTATATATATATCTTTTATATATTTTTATTTATTCGTATGCCATGTATTTTATCATAAATTACGTAATAGTATCTTCTACATTTTATTCTGTAACGATACATACATAACATACGCAACGAAAAACTTTTTACATCAATTTTGCCGACGGCTTCAATCTTATTATACTATCATTTCTTTTTTTCTTTCGTTATATAAATATTGATATATATATTTATTAATACATATTTCATATAATGTTTTATAAGTTGAAAAAAAGAAGAAAAGAGAAAAAAACGGAAAATAAAATAGTCCATAAGCTAATTATTCCGATAAAACAGTTCGTGTCCCAAGTCGGTATAAAAAAAGGCGGTATACGAATTATAAAAGAGGTGTAAACAGTATAAAAGCTAGAAGAAAACAAAAATAACATAATAAATCATGTTTATAAAAATAATGTCTTCAAAAGGTTGGTTATTTTACAATAAAGTTCTAGGAACGAAAAAGGGAGAAGGGAGGAGATAGTCAAGAGATGCTATAGCTATACATATATAGCTATAAACATGGCTATGTATGTCTATCAATACAAAAATAGAGAATCGTCTGACATCTATTAGATAAAAAAGGGAATTACTTTTAGTAAACTGTAGAACCATAAAATAGCACTAGAATGCAATATTTACGCTGAAATAAATAAGATACAGCTGTTCAAAAAAAAAAAATGAATAATTTTTTCAACTTTTTATATATGTCATTCAATATATCAGAGAATATTTGCCTGAAACCTACCGGATTTTTTTAAAAACCTTCTTAATACATTATTCTAACAAAAGATAGCACTGTAAGTATAATTTTGTCAATAGAAACTCGTAGAGAGACCTAGAAATAAAAATAAATGCAACCCACATATATGGGGGCATAGGCCTGGAGAGGCCACTCTGGTCACCCACATATATGAGGGCATAGGCCTGGAGAGGCCACTCTGGTCACCCACATATATGAGGGCATAGGCCTGGAGAGGCCACCCTGGTCACCCACATATATGTGGGCGTAGTCTCGAAAGGGTTAAACAAGTTATCAGTTATCAAATATGTATGAATGTTCCTGACAGACAGAGTGGATATTCGGTTAACTATCTCTACCTAGAAGAAAATTTATTAAGTCAATTGATTCAGCTTTAGCTTACCACTGGGTTGGAAAGTCTCATTATAGACTGTAGGGCAACATTCTGACGCATCTTAGGCCTTACAAACTCCTGAGGCAGATTATTACCTATAAAAAATAGCACATTAGATGATTATAAAATAAATTGAATAAAATGAATTCTTTCACCACTGGGACGCCCAAAAACCATCTAGCCCGTGGCGGAGAAAAGTGCTGAACCACCATTGACTCATTATACCATGTTAATAATTAGAACTAATTAATCACTGGGTTTAGGTTGAGGAGAGTTTGCTGAACTGGCATCACAATTTGGAGGTGACAAGGCCACTGGCACCGGCTCAAACTGACAATCCCTGATAACAAAACACAAAAGAGCTTTAGTAATATAATATACTAACATTAATAGAGTAACAGAGACCCCAAATATCTCAATCAACAGTATTTAGGAAAAGTACAAAAAAACTAGGGCTTGTTCTAATTTATGAATTGTTAAATTATCTTATAAGGGATTTCTGCTATAATTGTCTATTAGTTTATAGGTGTATATTCCTACATTCCGACACGAGGAATACCCGGTATTTTTGTTAAAAATAAACAGATTTAGAATAATTAGGAATAAGTAAGAACATCTGTAAACAGTAAGAACATCAGTAAATCTGTTTCGGTTCCATAGAATTGCCGGGCGGAAGATACAAAGGTAGAGCATACCAGGAAATAAAATTATACTTGACTGAGATAGGGAGAGGATTTTAAGAAACATGTAACGGCGGCTTAACGCAGTTCCATGAAATTTCGCCAAACCGACAATGTCTAATGTCTCAACTTTTTGTGAAATGATTATTGTTCCTCGAATTTCATATCGGAACACAGCCTGTTTCTCAGGAAGTCCCTTCAATCCCTGCACCTGCTTAATAGATTGTCATTTTATTTTAATTTATTTGATACTCGGAAAGGTGACAGAAGAAAAGCAACTTAAATAGTGTTATACCTACATTGTACACACATGTTGTGAAGACTGTAGAAGTAATTTTGACGATAAAAACATTGATTTTAATAGTTTTACCCTACAAAAGCTTGTTTTACAGACATTTTAAAAATGATTCCGTTGAATCCGGACTGGGATTGGTCCCGTCAAACCCGGATTAGCGAGACTCTACTGTATTTTCATTATCGCCAATGCCCCTTAATAAAGAAAAAACTCTTTTTTTAAAAAGAGTATATTTACACCATATAACACAGAACATATCGGTAAGGACAAACAGTGGTACAGTAAATTTTAGTACAGTTGATTCTCTCCAACACATATGGGGCCATGCCATATGGGATTACAGAGATTTGTTGGGATTACAGTTGAACTGTTGGATTGCTAGATGTTTGATAATAAATAATTATTACTTTATTAACACAGAAATATGACACAATAAAACTAGAGTTTATTACTTGAGATATGATGTAAACGCACATCAAACAAATAACAACGGATGGTTTGATAATATTTACCCTAGTACCACTGTGTTTCTCAGTTTCCCTTTCTTTTAGTTATCTTATCTCACACTTAGCAAGACGGGAGGGGGACCTCAGCCTCAGTGCCGGATTGCCGGACTACAGAGACTCAACTGAATTATAATAATATAATGAATGTTGTTTCCATAAGCCTAGAGTTTGGTCCTTGGAAAATGCCTTCTACCCTACAACAACAAGATTTCTTTTCTCTTAAATGTGTATAAAAAAAAAACAAAGTACCTGATGAAAATAGGTTTATGTGGAGCAGAGTTGGCAAGCCACTCTCCGAGTTTGATTAGCCTGAAAGCTCTCAGCTTCCTTTCCACACTTATATCCATCTCCTCACCTTCATAACTGCAATGCAAATTCAATTATATCTAATAAATATTGTAGTTATATCGCTATATTGTTTGGGATTGGATTCCAGGATTGTTAAACTAGGTGCAAGTAGCTACTAACTCAATTATCACTTATACTGTTCTAAATTGAGTCTAAGTATAGATAATCACTACACTTACTTGAGGTCCTGCAATGCTTTATCCAAAGGCAAGAATCCCCTCAAATCAAAATCTTCAGGCAGAGCATCATTTATATCTAAAAAAGAAAAATATAAATAAATACATGAAGGCGCTATCTTTATCAATCCATTAATGGAAGCAGTTTTAAATTAAATTAGATAGTTTTTGTTTCGTCCTTACATTGTAAGATTTGATTGATAGCTTTAGCCGAATAGTAATACAGTAGAGCGTCGATTATCCGAACTAATGTTTTTTGGGGTGGTTCAGATAATCAAAAATGCGGATAATTGAAATTCTCTAAAAAATTAAAAGGGGAGATGTTAAAATAAACAACCGAAATGTTTTTTCACTACTTGTTTCCTTTTTATCAACATGTTGAAAGTTTTACTTAAAATATAGGACCACTAACTAATTTAATATACACCTCAGAATGAACAATTTGAAACTGAGAGCATTGAAATAACCGACCAACAGAATGGAACAGTATTAAGTGGAAAAATGCTGACGCTCTACTGTATTAAAAATTATATAGCTAAAATATACAGTCCAGAGTTGAGCATATTAGCCCATCTCATTACTACATTAATGCCAGAGGTGTTTTCTCCTTTTATTTTTATTTTAACAATATGTAGAATGCCTTCACTGCTGCAGGAAACATTTTTTACTAATAATTATTTTACTTGATGTACACTTAAACGTTGCATAATTAAATAGTCCACTAGCACTAATAGTAGTTGTATTAGGATAAGGTACTTCCACCAAATCACACAACATCCTATACATGTCAACCAGTCAGATGTGATGAATGTAAATTTTAAATTAGAGTATAGAATTGTACAGTAATAGAAAATACTAAGATATGTGATTAGATTAAAAATTACCATAATTTTATTTTATTTCAGGTACTTGATAAGACATATAGGATGTCATACTTACTATGTGGGGGTGGTATAGGGTTGGCTACCCTAAGGTCGTTGAGTAGTTTACATACTCCTCTCCAGAGTGAGGGTTTGTTCATCTTACCAACAGCACTAGGGTTACATTCCAACCAGGACAGCACTACCTTCACTATATGAACAAATAGAATCACATCCATAAACTAATATAAAGAATATTGTCATAAATCAAAGTCAAACAAGGTTCTGTAGGTAAGAGAAAGTATAGCTCCGCTAAATATCAATGCATTATTCCTCCTCTCTGAAATAACTTGATAATGTAAATCAGGATAAGATAGAGAGAAATATTGTAAAATAGTCATACATTATTCACCTATTTTTAAAAAAAAAATTCTAATAGTTGAATTTTGTAACAGTGTTTTAGAACTTTTTTTTTTTAATTTAACCATGGGGCTTAAAAATGATATATTTTTGCATTTTGATTTAAAATTTTAAAATACACTAGACGCCACTTAGTGTGATCAAAGTTACTGTTATCAACCCCTTAGTATAATCAACATAGCATTAAAAATTTTCCATTTATTGATATCAGTATTTTGTTTATTGTGATCAAAGTCGTAACGACTTAAGATTGGTGTTACAGTGAAAAACCTTTTTTCTCAGGAAGTAAACCTCCCCTTTCCTCCCCCATTACTACGAAGGTATCAAGGCCCCTATACACAATCAAACATTTTGCGCAAACATGGTCTTTGCCCAAACCTGATGTCGGGCAAATTTAGGCCATAACAGTCAAATATCATGTTTGCGAAAACATCAAACAGCCCCATACAGCGTATAGGGGCCTTTAGTCTTTTCCATGATTCATATTCTTCATCAACAAATTTACTTAAGTTCGGAGATTGGTTTTGTTTTCAAGTTTAATTTTTAAATTAAGAAAGAGCCCTTTGAAACGTCGTAATTATGTAGATATATGTATTGTTCCTAAAAGAGAAATTATAAACATTACATTTCAATTCATTTTTATTTCTGACAACTGCCGCCTCAATTATGTAAGTAGCCATTTTAATATAATTGAGAATTACAATACAAGAGCCAGGTAAGCATCAATTTGGTGACACCTCCTTAAATAAGCTTTAGGAAGAAATGAATATAATGAAATGAAAATCAATGAAATGAAAATCTTTTTATTTGCTGAGATCACATCTCTGTGATATACAAAAGTCAGATATAAATAAATAATAGTGACAAAGAACAATAACATCATTAATTAATAAATGGTTAAAATTAATCATAAATAAAATAAATAACAACATAAAAAATTACACATTAAAATCAAGTAAAAAGTACTCTTTTGTGCTGTACAAAGGATTTTTTAAAAGAAACGATTTAATATAAATGTTAAATTTGTCTAGAGGTAAACACTTTACCTTTGGATGCAATTTATTATAAAATTTGTGTCCCAGCACACTATGTCCGACTTTGGACCTGTCCAGTCTGTATTGAGTGAGCTTTATATTATCTTTCTGTCGTGTATCAAAGTGGTGAGTGTCTTTTATTTTATCTATACTATTTACCCTACTTTTAACAAACTTTAAACAATAAAAAATATAAATACTATAAAATGTTAAGATTTTTAGTCGTAGGAAAAGTGGGCAACAATGTTCCGTCTGCTTTGCTCCTGCAAGTATTCTGACGGCTTTTATATTTTTATAATAAAGTCTAAAAATTATTTTTATAATAAAGTCTAAAAAGCTTCCCTCCACATCAGCAAATAAATATACAGTTAAATATGCTTATAATGAACCCGGATATAACGATATTCTGGGTATAACGATTACGATCAATGTACATATTTGGTTGGTTTCCTATATAACATGCAATGATTAAGTTCGGATACAACGATGTTCGGATATAACGATCTGTTTTACTAGGTCCCTTGAAGATCGTTATAAGCGAATTTCACTGTAGTAGCAAAATAGTAATAGTACCTGGAGGTAATGCAAAGTACGAAAGAAGTGTATCTGATGAAGCTGTATAGAGAGGGAGTAATAGTGAAGTAAGGAAACCAGATATATACTCCGACATTATCTCCTCTACGCTGCTACTATGATCACTGCCTCCACCGCTAGCCACACTAGTAGTACTACCCCCAACACTACCTCCTGAGCACTCACCTTCCCACAACCATATAGACACTGCACACATCTACAACACACCACACATTACTATTACTACAATTATTATTAACATTTTATCTCTTTTGAGAATAGATATATCTTACCTTACAAAGCAGACAAAATAATGTACTTGGCAGTAATGCATTGTAAAGGGGGATAAATAATATTATGGGTTCCGTCACGCCAGCCTCCCTAAATTCAAATGATTTTACAGTCATGGTGCATTAAAAATGTAAGCGATGAAAAATTTTTATCAAGAAGGTGTAACAAAAATGTCACTAGTGGAGGAGTGTGGCCCTCAGGATAACTGCCTAGTAGCTTCATTTTTCCCCTCTCATAGGTTGCTCAACCTGAGCAGTTAGAATTAATTTTATAAATGCAGTAGTTACACTATCTACATTTTGCTCAAACAACCCTGCTCATAAATCTAAAGAATATAAAAATTATTTAAAAGTTTTCAAATTATACCTGAATAAGCTTAGATGGAGTGAACTGTTGAGTTGCTATGAGAGGAGTCAACGCAGGTCCTAGAGTAGACAGAAGCAGCTGGATCTCAGGTCCCAGTCTACCTGAGTGTAAATGAGCTACAAGCTTCAGTAACAGATTTTCATAATCACTAGCTGATACTTTTCCTTCGGTAACGGTCTCATCACTCCTTTAAACATTATACAGTAACTCTTATTACATAATAAGAAAAAAATACATGAATGATTGCCCATTTTTGATTCTTCCTATTCAATAGCAGCAGTTGGCCATGTTATAAATATAAACTGGGTTAGGTTTGGTTGGCATATGAAGCTATTGTAAGTGCTCATATTAAAAAACAATAATTCCTATCGTTATAACTTTTAAATTATAAGTTATAACTTTAAATTATATGTAATTACCACAAAGGAAATAGTTTTTTTAACTAACCGAGCAACAAATAAGGTTCGTCTTTCTAGACACACAAGTGATTCTGAACACATTATGGTGATATTGAAAAACTTAAGTTTTTTCCCCAGACTTAAATTCCTCCCTCTTTATTGTAAATCAAACTAGTTCAAAATGAACATAAAAGAAAGGATTCTAAATTACAAAGGTATACAACTAAACTTTGAAACAGTATTTTGACGGTTTAACAATTATAAAAAGAGAGAAATAATATTTTCCAATTCACATTGTTCAGTGTCTCACTCTGGGAGAGAACATAGGAACTAACTTAATACTAGCCAAGTATCTGAACATTTCACAAGGAAAAACGAATGAGATTTTACGAAGCTTTTCTTTCTAGAATTAATAATACATTGACTAATTTGACCATAATATAATATACAATTTTATTTCATTTAATCTATTTTATTACCAGTAATATTACCACAAACACTATAAATTAATGCATTATAATCTCGATTATTGATTCATTTCTAAATTTTATAAGTTCACAATTTTATTAATCCTCTGTAACAATCTTGTTTGCTATTACATCTTCTCGAGTGAGGGGTACTTATAGTACCCTAAAGAACAGTCAAAATTAACTATTATACAGGGTGTGGCAAATGTTCGGCAACAGCTAATTATCTCCGTTAATATTTAAGATATAAAACTGTGGTTTGTTGCAATCTTCATCACATCATGCATAAAAATTTACTGTTTTTGGTGGGTACCCATTTTCCCACCATTTTGGTTGCCGCCATATTGGATTCAACTTTAAAATTTCAAATTGGAACCCCTATACTGTGATACATATTTGAAAAGGCCTTGAAAAAAGAAAACAT
>KZ652846.1:41170-51715 GCA_001010745.2 Gerris buenoi
AGATATGGGGGGGGAGGGGGGGTCCTCACTCCAACATATTTAATTCAACATGTATAATTTCTTAAATGTGTAAATCAAACAAATGTACTGTTTGACAAAGGAATATTATCTCTCAAGTGAATAAATTAAGCAAAGTTGTGCCGCCGAGCGATTCTCGACTGTATAATCTCTTTCAGTTTAGCCCAATATTAACTATACTATTTTGCAATACTAATATCAGAGGATAGCTTAACTTGTTTTAAATTTACATTTAAAAAGTATTTTGTATAAATATTGACTTTTGTACCCTCAAATACTATGTGTTTATCGTGATGGTTCCTTAGGTTATAGTTCTATACCCTGAAGGATACTTCACAATAAATATATAAAAAGTATTTTGATTTATTTTTTCCTAAACTTTGCTAATAGGTTTGTTCCAACCACACTTAAAACTGGTTTGGAACTGTCCGACGCATGCGAAACGGACCACAATTGATAGTTTTTCGCTAATGCACATGCGTCATACAGTTTGAAACTAGTTTGGTACTAGTTTGAAGTGTTGTTGGAACAAACCTTTGGCTAACACAGAAAATGGTTTTGATAACCGCTGTGCTTATTTGTGTTTTTGTTTTTTCTCTCTCTCTCTCTAGTTAATTTGCCCTGATTAATTTAATCTGCATATTTATTTATTATTTCTGATTATACTATATCTTCTATTTAATTTAATGTACTACTCTAATATAACATTTTAATTGTGTTTCTAGTCAATTTGTACGAGCTAAAGACTTACCATGAAGTAATAGATGAAATATACTACAAGGTAGCTCACCTGGAGCCCTGGGAGAAAGGGAGTAGGAAGACATCAGGACAGACTGGCATGTGCGGCGGAGTAGGTATCACCTCATAATCTCTATTCTAGATTGCACTAATTGTGTCTATCTAGTCTTCTATCTACTTTAAACTCTTTTCTTTTCTTATAAATAAATGATTTAACATTAGAAATCTTAACAAATTACTTGAAAGACATGTTAGATTTAATATATATTTAATTATTTATACTTCACACTATACTTAATCATACTCTAGAGGCTGATGTTAGTGTTCTTTTTTTAGGGTATTTTTAGTGGTTGGTGTCTGGTGTATTAATAACTTACTTTCTTATGAAGAATAAATAAAAATATGGATAGATAACTATAGTCTAATTAAAACGAACCTCCTAAATAAATTAAAATTAATTTTTTGAAGATGCTTTCTTACTTCTTATAGATCCTTTCTGCTATTTGCGGTACTGAATGAACAAAAGAGATTTGTATATCCATCTCTCCTGTTTACTTTATCTAGTTTGTTTGATTGGCTTTTCTCTTTTGGATTATTATATGTAGGGAATAATGTAATATTTCTGTGCGTAGGTGAGAGGTGTCGGTGCTGGGGGTATTGTGAGCACTGCTTATTGTTTACTTTACAAACTGTTCACTCTTAAGCTGACAAGGAAACAACTCAACGGCCTCATAACACACCCGGACTCACCTTACATCAGGGCTCTTGGCTTCATGTACATCAGGTAACCCTCTATGCAATTTGTAACCCAGGTTTCATTTAGCACATTATGAGTTGTAACGTTTGACAGCTCAGGAAAATCTGAAAAAAAATTGGGGGAAGCCAATGAGAGGTTAGGATTTTTAATTCTATAAGGTCAGGCCAACTAGGCAAACAAAAACTGCATTGGTTCCACCTCTCCCACAGGCCTAGTGGCTTTTTTTCCTCATTTAGGTTGGCCAATCTGAGTGTCAAAAGTCACAACTGGTAATACGCATACTGCAGAGCCTTGTGACTTCCCCAAACCTTGAAATGCTCCTGCATTTATAATAGGTTTATTCCAACAACACTTCAAACTGTACGACGCATGTGCATTACCGAAAAATAATCAATTGTGGTCCGCTGCGCATGCATCGGACAGTTCCAAACCAGTTTGAAGTGTGGTTGGAACAAACCTAATAATTATAAATGCACTCAACAAACTATATCTTTGGTCTATATGTTCACAGTTTGTTTTATTTTTATTAACATTTTAAGCGTAGATTAGTTCTATTGATTGTTATAATCTGTAACATAATTATTAATGTAAGGTTTTGATTATTCATAGTATATCTTCAAGAACTTTTTACAATACTTTACTTAACTATATGAAAACAATAACTTTTACAATTCTACTTATATCTGATCTTCATAATTTTGTTTAATAGAAGTTTTATTGAATTTTTTTCTTTAATGCAAGGGTGATATGAAAACAACAAACAATAATATTTAAGATGGCAGCCACAATTAATTTTATGAAGTATGTATATAAAAAAAAACCTTCTTTTTAACGCTGAAAATGATGTAGGTAGTGAGTAGTGAAGTGGTGAAGGAAATGGGTAGGTAGGAAGGAAAAGTGAAAATTGATGTTCAGGCTCTGAGGCTACTGACTCGGGCGGGTATGTGTATAGGTTGTTTAAATATAAAATAGTTAAATGATCTATGTACCTAACCTCGACCAGTTTGTATTATCTATTTTATCTGGAATTAGACAGGAAAAAATTTGATTTATAGGCAGCTATGTTTACTGCTACATTAGAAAGATCCTCTCTCTCACAGTGATCCTGACTGTGGTGCCATGACAAAGCCAACCTTGAGGTGGCTTTCACACTGTGTGTGAGGCCGGGCCAAGCATTTTTGTTTTCACACTGAGCACGAGACAGGGCCGAGCATTTTTGTATTCACCACCCAAGACCGAGCCGATTATCTACCAATCCCCGTATAACTGCTTAGCTTACTAAAATGCTTGGCCCGGTCTTGCTTGGCGTTTAATGTGAATAGCCCAGGCTAATACATGTATTTGTTTCCGAAGGGGAATCAGCCTCGCTCTGTCTTGCACGCAGTGCGAAAGCCGCCTAAACCGTCCTTAGATAAATCAAAATAGTGATGTACTCTAAAGATACGGGAGGAGTATCTGTCCAAAAACTAATACTATCGACTGCAACTGATCAAGTATGATCCTCCCTAGTGAGAAACCTTAATAAACACATATTTGTTGTTTCAGATACACGCAACCACCTGCAGATTTATGGGACTGGTATGATGAATACCTTGAAGACTCCGAGGTAAGGTGTGACTTTAGAGCACTTATTTCTCTCTTTCTCACAAACATAATCACTGCTATCTACAACTAGCTGTTGCACTTCCAGTGAGCTTACGTTCACGAGCTCACCTCATCTTGTTTGGCATTGCCTTCTCTTTCACTTCTTGTGTAAATCTGGAGAAATTAGTTATCTAGGAATTTGTCCTTTTTTTTTATTTAGGGAGTGTACAATTTTTTGCATGTTTATTTCAATTTGTCTTACTTTTTAGTTTTTATAGACTAGTTGCATGCTTTTTTACTGCTTAGGACTCAAATGAACAGTATTAAATTGTTAACTTAAATTTATATAATATTTTCAAGTTATTCTTTAAGGAAAAGGCGTAGCACAGGCGTGTATAAACGGTCCAATGCACACAGAAGAGGCGCGGCGAGGCGCTTCTTCAAGATGAGTGAAGAGGTGAGGAAGAGGCGTGGAGGAGGCTAGAAAGTGTCGCCTCTTCTGTGTGCATTGGGCCTAAGACATCAGGGAACATTTTTTGTTCTGTGCCTGTCTTGTCACTCAATTTTTGTGAACCAACTTATTGTAAAAACTATTGGTTAGATTTCAATCATAGTTAAATGGTTGGTCATAATTAGCCCTTTGTTGGTCCCATAGAGTTTTAATCTTCTGCGCCCATTCTTTTCCCTTCCACATACGCACAACATACATTTATTTGTACGTTCATCATCAAACGTTCTCATCTGTTTTGTTCTCCAGAACGATCTCATGGCTTTCACTACCTTTGGTACACTCGGAAGCAAAAGTAGATCCTAAAACTGGAAAAACCATTCTAATGTTCACAAAATGAAAAAGACAATATTTTGTTATAAATTGTTAAGATTTTTCAGATAAACTTAAGTTTGAATTCATCATGAAGTTTTTCAGTAAGAATGTTTAATTTACTTTTGTTGTGTTACACAGCAGTATCATTTATAATCAATTGCTTACAACTACACTGAGTTATAGCCCATGATGCAGTGCATACAAATACCTTAGTTTTTGCACTCCATAAATTGTTCCTTGCTCTACAGGCTTTCCTAATTACGGAGAGTCCTTGTTGTGGACTCTTTTTAAAGGACTAATGTTTGCACTGCTCTTGTATATATCTAACAGAGCAAAATAACGTCTGTTTCTAGCTGAGATTCTGGTTATAATTTATTTGGAAATTATTTTCCTTATAAAACAACAATAAAGAAAATATGTGTGATATGTACTTCTAAAAATTAGACTAATTAATTGTATTGATAGTTATCTATAATTATAATTATAAAGTAAAGGACTCATGCTAGCAGTTAGTTCCTTATCCATTAAATGTATTTTATATTCTTAATGTACAATTCTTCTATTAAATTATTTAGCAACTTTTGTAAGAAAAGCAATATTTTGCCATTACTTAAAAAAGTATATGCTTCTTACAAAGAGTATAATTATTTTGTTTTTGTTTATTGCTGTTAAAATTACTCATGCTTTTCCTCCTCCTGTAAACCCTATATCTGGAAATGATAATGATGGTTATGCATGAATGGTTGATTTTAAAGTGTATGTACCAGCAGTGTTCTCACGTGAGTATGTTTTATGTTGTCTATTCTAGGAGATGGATGTGAAGGCTGGTGGTGGCCAAGTTATGACTATTGGGGCCATCCTTCGTTCATTTCTCTCCAAGCTGGAATGGTTCTCTACTCTCTTCCCACGTATTCCAGTTCCCATACAGGTAATAACTATGAAATCATTAACTAATTAGACAGGGCGATTTTATCTAAATATTATTTTTATTAAAGAAGGCTGAATATTTTTATAAATCCATTATTTTTAAAATGAGAGCATAAATATTGGAGTGATTGTAGCCGGTTATGTTTTCTACATCATAAGGGTAAAGAGACACTGACTTTTTTAATGAGGTTAACTGTGCTAATTAGCTTAATAATGAAATATAAGATTATTACAAAAAGATTATTAACTAATGAAATATAGGTTATAATTATTTTAAATTCTAAATGAAAGTTTTAAGAAAATCAACAAAGAGATAAAAGGAGTTAAGCTCTTTTATCATCACTTACCACAAAATCCCGCCATAACTGGTATGATGTAACTCCAGTTTGGAGTACGCAATCTCGGTGTTTTTCGATATTCTGCCACAATCAGCGCTGGCCTCAATTCGATTATGATGTTTATTTTTAAGGTCCCTTAAGTCCATGATAGAGGTTTGTAGTCTGTGCAGGCGCACTGAGATTGTCCCTATAGTTAATAAGGTCGATTATCATGAAATTTGACCACATGTTCCTGAGGTCAAATTAAGAAATTAATATTGAGCTCTAAATTGGGGGATGCTACCCCTCATAACTCTGAAAAAAACATGAAACAATTTTTTTAATGGGGTCTATTTAAATATGAATCTAACCGTTTTTTTTTTTTTTTTTTTTTTTAAGTTTATGTTACCAATTTTTTTAAAAGTGTATTTATGTTTGTGATTTTTTGCTTTCGTTTTTAGCAAAAGATAGAAAAGAATCTAAATAATAAGTTTATCAATCAGAAACCTGTGACTGCTGTCAAACCCAGGGAGGCTGTGGACCAGGAGCGACCCACTGCCAGATACAGGTACAATTAATTTTCTTTTAGGACACAACATTTTGCATTGTTTTTTTTTAAGTATTAAAACTGTTATTCCATTACTAGTAGTGGTATTAGTAGGTTCTAGGAGGTAGTTTTTAGTGTAACATAAAAGCGAGTGCATCCAGGTTAAATGCAGGTACTTAAGTGTGCTTTAATTTCAACCAAGACTTTTTACTTACTCTTGATTACTAAGGACTAGGAACTAAAAGGAAATATTAAAATAAATTAACATACTTAACATTTAGCAGTCAAGTTTTATAGTATTGATCTTTGTTAGGGAAAGAACTCCAGAAAGAGATCGAAGAGATCCAGATCGCAGGGAGCCAGAGCGTAAAGTTTCAGAACGCAGAGATACCGATCGGAGAGACATTGATCGTAGAGAAACTGATAGAAGAGACACTGATCGCAGAGATATGGATAGACGAGATACAGATCGAAGAGATGTGGATAGAAGAGATACAGACCGTAGAGAGGCAGATCGTAGAGATGTTGACAAATGGGATGGAGATAGGCAAAAGTCTGAAAGGAGAGAAGGAGAAAGGAAATGTCGGAGAAAGGCAGAGACGAACGGCTCTAGAAACCATGACAGGTACACTGAAAGAGATAGGTACTTGGACAGGGAATGCACCAGATCATCTGAATCTTCTAGAGCAATAAGGTATGTGCCACTTATTTATTATTGGGAGGGTGAATCCTTAGTGTTTTACATTGTCTGTAGTGCCTTGACATACAGGGAAAACTGTTATACATGAAATCGCTAACACATACGATCATTTTATTTAGAAAATGATCAGTTCGTTCCTATTACTACACCACTGGTAATGTTTTAAAAAAATAATACTATCTAATGAGTGTTGACACTGTCTAAACAAATAGTAGAAGGGGTAGAAATTTATTAAAGAAAAACTTTTTTTTTTTTTCAGAAATTTGACTTCCTGTATATTATTGAAAACTAAGGTCTGCAAGCAATTTTGTTAAAGAAAAATCTTTTAATTTTTCCCTAAAGCAATCTACAGTTTCACATTGTAACTCTTAGGGGTCTTTCACACCGAAGTCACAAGTCGCAGGATGCATGCATCATGAACACCGGACTATATAACTGAACGAGAGCTTTCACACCCAAGTAGCACGTGCGACGTGCATCCTAGATGCAAGTGGCACGTGCAACTCGAGAACCAGCCGGCTGGTGTTTTATTAGCGTTCGTCCTTATTTGGCGGGTCTACATACGCGCTCCACCATCGAAAATTCGTATTTAATTCACAAAATTCATCACGTTCATCATCTGAAAAGTCAGATGATTGATAATTCATCATTTAAACCCAAAAGCACTGAAAAAACTGAGGAGTTTAAACAAAAGATATAAGAAGATGCAAGTAGCACGTGCCACTTGCGAACAGGACGCAGAGTGCATCTTTGGTGTGAAAGACCCCTTACTCTGTTATACCATGTAAATCACTAAGATATGTCAACCTCTACCTTAAGATGGAAATGGTCATCTGTCACTTTAAATGGTTTAGGAGTGCAAAAATCTCTCTTTCTAGAATGGTTGGCAACCTAGGTGAGAAATATTAAAAAACCCACCCAGGTACAATAAAAAAAAATAAAAAATAAAAAAAACATGTTAATTTCCCCATTTTTTTTTTTTAAATAAAAAAAAAAAAATTAATTCAAGTATTTTGTGTGATTGCAAAAGCTGTGAGACTAAAAAATATGCATAATATCACATAATATATCCTAATTCAATGTCAACTATAAATTATTTTTGAGCTTTGTATGGCTTAAACCTTCTGAAGTCCTGTTTATTCCCCAAATTCTCAATTTTATTCTTGAAACATTTTATCTACTCCAGTAACTACTAACAAGATATGCGAGTTTTGCATTGACTCTGATATAATAGTTTTTAAAGAATAAATTGATACTTTAAATATAAACGTAGTGATTATGTAATATGTTGTGACATGTTTAGAGATCACCGAGAGAGGAGAAGCAGGGAGCGAGAGCGACACCGGTCAAGGAGTAGAGACAGGTAATCATTCAGATAATATCCATTGTAAATGCCTAAATTTGTTGTGTAAACAAGTTGGTTAAAAAAAGAACAAAATATTTTCTCTTTGAAACAGGGTGTGTCTTCTACTCAGTGCATTATTATTATTATTATTATTATTATTTCTACAAATTTTTGGTTTGAAAATCGGAATTCAACTTATATTTATAGGAATACGGTATAATTAAACAAAGGAATGAGACAATGAAAAAATAGACTCCAAAATCAGGATGTTATTAATTTACCCAATATGAAAAATTAATCTACACCGGAGAACGGGGTTTCTCTGTCCGAAAAAAATATAGTAGTCTCAATGTAATGGGCACCATTTATTCTACAGATCTAGAGGCCGACTCTCTTATATATTCTATCACTATCTTCTAATCTTCTCTAAGTTTCAGTTTTACGCAAAATTATGCATTGGATTCTAGGAGTTTTTGTTGGAGAAAGGGATAATGATACATACGCATGAATACTAAATAAAAGTCAGGGTAAGATCAGTCCTTTTTGTTCCACTTTTACCCACAAAGATTCAAATTGTTCTTTCTCATTCAAAAATCTAGGAACCTCTTACATATTATTATTATGTTTAATACTTTCATTTGCAATTGTTTAGCAGTTACAAAGACAAAAAAAAAAGTTATTTTGTACCCTCCTTCCCTAAATTTTGGACTATGAGCGCCCATGGAGATAGAGGGATACAAATGTTTCGATGCAGTTTTTCTGCAAACCATAAATCTTTTATGTAAGATTTTTTTTTTAATACTTGTGGACTGTTTTTCTGATGCAGGCATCATAGTCGAGTCTACTAGCCTTCAAGGTTCTGTCTCTTCCCTGCCAGACGCCAGCACCTTATCTCAATTACTTAAAGAAAAAAATGTGTTTTACATCTTTGTATAACAAAATAATAATTACAGTGAGATTTGAGTTTTCTTCTATAGGAAAAAAAATTGTTTCATATGATCATACAGCTATGCCCTTGTACTTTTTTGTTTTCAGTTGATTTTCTAACGAGGTGACCCTAATTTAATTTTTAGTTGTGTATTTAATTTTAGTTAAAATCTTTTCAAAAAAAGTATTGAAAGACATTTAAAAAATTACATTAATATGTAAAACATATTTTTGTTGACAATACGTTTTCCTTGGGAGCATTTTCGGAAAGCTTGTGTGTTTTGTAAATAACTTCAAGCAACTTTAAATTAGACTAAATTAAATTTGTTCTTATTTTTAACATAATGATTATTATACCTGATATTATTTTTTATTTGTGTGAGCTTATAAGTAAAATCATTTACTCCGTAAACTTACATTGTGAAAACAAAATTGAAAGTCTTGTTTTCTTTGTAAGTGGAGTAACCTATAATTTAACTTCGAGATGATCTAAGGTAAAGCTGTGTGATCATCGTAAATATATTAAATTTATACGTCATGCTCCCATCATGAGATTAACAAATTAAGGAGGATGCACCCCTCAGTATTTTATATGTATTTTAATTTATTCGTTTATTTATTTATATAATATATACACATGCTAATTTACGTAAATAAAAAGCATGTTATAACCTAACTTTTTTGGTATTTAGTTTATTCCATAATGCATTATTTGTAATACCAGTTTTGTTCTCAGATTCCACATATTTCTTAATTTAGAAATTAAAACTAATTTAAAAAAAAAAAAACAACTACTATATTATTCATCATTCATTCACATCTCAGACAGATGTCATCTGTGATTTGACTAGTTTGCTGCTAATTTTAAACATTAAAATCAAGTATTATCCACCTTCTATCTATGACTCTCTTGTCTTATGAGCTGAGAAAGCAAATTAAATTTAACTTTGACAATTTTTAGATAATACCATTTTTCTAACAATATATCTTGCAAAACTGCATTTCGTAAATTTTTCAGGAGGCAAAAAAATCAACTTCTCATTTAAAATAGTTTTTTGCTGCCTAATATTTGGTTATCTCTTTAATTATTTTTACACTCAGACAATTGTTTAAATTTCATTTTAAGAGGGGAATTTTAGTTCTCCTTAAAAATTGACAAAACACAGTTGTGCTAGAGCTGGGACAATGATAACATTTATAATTATGTATTTATTTATTTTTTTACTAATTATTTAATGGTTTTATTCAAATTCATAGAAGTAGATATGCAAATTTGGTTAGTTTCTCGATTTAATTTTTAAAATATCCTGTCGCAAATCATAAAAGAATTATTTATGTTTTTATCACAAGATGACATTCTGGATTTGCTCTAATAGAAAGATCTCAGGTAATAAATGCATGGTAATAAACTTTTAATGGGAATTTTAAAATTAACATGAACTATTGTGAATTAAAAATTTAGGACAAAAATTATAATTTGGTTTAGCAATACAGTGGACATTACTCTTTTAATTTTATATTCATTATGTAAGTTCCATTAAGTATTGGTCGAAACAACTAACTCACCTAACTTTACTCAACTGCTCAAATTTTTAACTAAAAACATTTTTTTTTTCTTTTATAGCATCTTAGCTAACTATAGAAACGTGTAAAAGAAACATTCCTTTGGAAGTGTCTTGGTAAAACATATTGTAGACTTCCACTATTCTTGTCGATTCTTAACATGCACACCTGTGCTTGTGACACATTCTGCAGGGTGCCACCTCCTACCTTCTATTCTTTTGTTTTATTAATATTATTATAAACTATCTTCAAATAAGGAAGCAAAGAAAAAAAACAAATAAATAATAATTATTTTTTAT
>KZ652846.1:80976-91293 GCA_001010745.2 Gerris buenoi
TTTTCACACCCACTTCAAACGTGCCTACGCTCGCCCTATCAAAGTTATAACCAAAGAATTATATATTTTTGTAATCAGCTCGACGTACCCTTTAATATAATACCCCTCACGATGTCGAAAAAAAAAAAAAAAAAAATTTAACCCTTAAGTTTTTTTACCCTAATTTTTTTGGATTTTTTTTTTAAGTCGCTGTATTTTTAACATGTGTGGGTAGGTACAAGACATATGCATGCTAAATTTCAAAGTCATCGGACGAAATGTGTAGCCGTGAGAGCAATCGACGGACGGACAGACAGACAGACACACGCGCGAAAATATAAGGGTCCTTGGCTTTTGCCTATGGACCCTAAAAATGGGAAAATTCATCCTTTATCAGATCGAATGCATTTGCAATCAGAAATGTGATGGTATGCAAGTGATTTTAGTGATGATCCTAAATCATATTAAAATTATTTATTATGAGCTACGACCACTAACACACACACAAAACTTGGGATGCCCTTGGCGCAAACCCCTAATAACTGCCTGGATCACTTTGGGTAATTAAAAAATCCCTCCAATCTCTGAAAAATACCCCAAAATTGGATTCCCCCCCCCCAAAAAAAAATTCTCATGACACTTGTGCCATGAACCCCCCTCATGGGAACACCCCTGCACACTTCTAAGATGTGAAATCATTTGATCTAAGGAAAAACTTTTTTTCATTAATTATTAATGATTGAGGTATTATTGTATACAATGATACCTATTATTAACGGTCGGCAAAAGACTTCTTGTTTGGGCTATAAAAACTTTTAGTCGACTTTTTATCTGGTATATTTATTTATTTCTTGATATTTTTTAACATTACGAAATGCAAAGAGACCTCTTACAGCAGAGCCACAGGAACACTCTTGAAAACCTTAGGATATTAAATAAACAATTTTATAAAGAGTAACATATTTTCGAAAAATCAAAAAATTACACTTTACTCTTGATACTATTTTTGCAGTTTACATAGTACGAAATTATTAATATGATAATTCTTCATTTTCATACAAGCAAAAGTTATTTTTAAGAGTAACTTTTTCTCAAAAAATGAATTATTTTGTCATTTACACCTACATAGGCAACTCGAACTGGGGGACATACTGTATAAGTAAGTATAAATGTAATGTATAAATTTTTTCCCTGTAATCGAGAGTTCGCGATATCCGTGATCATATTGATTTGATTTTTTTTTTCGTATTGATTGGTTTTCACGAATTAAAATATAATGTTAGTAGTCATAACAAATAACAAAATAATTATAATAGCAAATAAACTTTTTATATAACTTAAATATAACTGTTCAGGAAATAAATAATAATGACCAATTAAGAGCTAGACAATACAAATAACAAAATTATCATAAGATGTAAATTCCGTATTCTTTAGAATAATAAACAAACATCAAGTTCTTATTGAGTTCATTTATCATTAGGAGCATAGTTATTTAAAATCTCGGTTGATATTGAAAAAGTAATTCAATGTACCCGTCGTGTAGTTCCGGACTGCCGTATTAATTTAAATTTAAAAAAAAGAAGAATAAAAAATAGAAAAACATTTCTTAAAAATAATACATTTTAAATTTGATAATAACCTTGGTATGTTTTGTTTTATTGTTCAATAACTTTACTCACTTATTTTTCCTCGTCATTTATACCTAATCCAATAATTTGCAGTACGATCTTTTATAAATGTAATATAAGGCTTAAGAATTTCAACAAGGCTTAAGAGCCTTCAACTTCAATGACACTTTATCACAAGAGATCCCGTTTTTACATAGTCTGTTCTGTCGGACAGGGTACGGGGGGTTTTAATTACGTTTAAGCCGTGTCCAGACTGCCGAACCGAACGTAGAAAACGAGCCGAGCATTGGTCTCTGCACATTGTCAGTCTAAAGTGCGCAAAGACCAATGCTCGGCTCGTTTACTCTGTTCGGTTCGGCAGTCCGGACGAGGCTTTATTTGAAAGGTTAAAAATTATGTCTTATTTTCCAAATGTTTTTTTTTTTTTTTTCCTAAAAATGTTATCAATATTCAATTTATTAAAGTTAGAGTTGCGCAAATTCACTTAGTTTGGATAAGCTTAAAAACTTTTAATTATTGCTTATTGTTCATTAAAGACCTAGTAAGACGCAAGAACATAATATTTCCATAAAGATGAAAATTTAAATATTTGAGTAATTGTTTAACTACACTAATGCTGGTTAAATCAGGTTTATATTAAACAATGGTTATTTATTACGGTTAGACAATAAGGTGATGTAATTTCTACTCATACAGGTGTGTGATTCATAATTTAGTTCTATTCAATGCTTATAATGCACTTTGTCATAGACAAAGCAACCAGATTTGGAAAATCAGTTTTTATTTCACAATTAATATCAATAATCTATTAGTAGTGAGTTAAAATGCAAAAAAAAACAAAAAAAAAAAACAGCAACTTTTAGTTGTTAACTATAACACATAAACTTCCCTGAATGACTTGACATTATTAATCTATACTCTTTATGCAGAAAATTTATTCGGTCGCGGTAACCCTGTTTAGTATGATAAAATATGATTAGTTTTACAGCGACGTTATTTTTAATTACAATACGTAATTTTACTTAAGTTTTTATTTTAAAAATTCCTACCTAATCGAAATTAAATGAAATTTCAATCAATTGTTTAAAAACTACATGGGAATTAAGAGGTGTTTAAACTATTAGTTAGTTTTATAAATATTTGATAACTTTGAATTTACTCATAACATTGAAAGCAAGTTTCAACATTGGAAAGTTTGTTCGAAGCTGGATCAATTTTAAACTGGTTTTATACATTGTATACAGCCTAAAGGCCCCTGTTTGATGTTTGAGCAAAAATTATATTTGACGTGTATGGCCAAAATTTGCTCAACATGTTTGTGCAAAATGTTTGATCGTATATATGGCCTTAAGCTATAGGCTGCATAAAATTATTTTATTAAACTATAATGTTAATTAGGATGTATCAAATTATTTTATTAGGCTGCAGGCTGTATAATGTTAATTAGGATGTATCAAATTATTTTATTAGGCTGCAGGCTGCATAAAATTATTTTATTAAACTATAATGTTAATTAGGATGTATCAAATTATTTTATTAGGCTGCAGGCTGTATAAAATTATTTTATTTGGCTGTATCAAATTATTTTATTAGGCTGTATAGAATTATTATACTTGAATTTGGCTGTATAGAATTATTGGGGCTTTTTTAGATTGTTACTCCTCTGATTTTTAGAATATAAATATGTAGATATAATTATTTATACATTCTTTTGTATTGTATATTCTCTAAGTAACTATTAACACAAAGGGAAGTTTGTCCCAGTGAACTTTATGGGTCAGAGGAAGGTTATACTTCAACTTCAGTTTTTATAAGGGGAGTAACAGTCTAAAAAAGAACATTGCGCACACCATCCTTATATTGTTACCCTCTCTGTTTGGTTTATAAGGGGAATACATGTCAAAGAAGTGCTGAATTATTTTATGATGTTTTATAAATTACTTTATACGCTAGGCTGTTTAACTTAATACCTTAGGCTGTATCAAATAAAACACGCTAATTATGTAAAGGATATTAGTCTTTACGATTGCTGCCTCGGATATTGCAAACGGAATGAACAATTAAATATAAACAATTAACTGTTGAAATGAATAAATCAAACAATGTAATTAATTTAGATTTTCTCAGACTATAAAAACTGTTAGGATATAAACTTTGTGAGATTACCTTGATTTATATAGTTATACACATTGCACTCAATGCATGCAAGTAATAAAAAATACAAAGAAATAACTTTGAACAATGAACAATACTTATATAATTACCTATTTATCAGATCTTAAGAGAGTATGGAACAGAAATAGGAAAACCATATATCTAATATATTTTTATAGATGAACCTCGAGTTTCTTTAACCTAATATTCTTTGTGACTTTTATATTGAAATTAAAATTAATAAACTTATAATGGAAAAGCAATATAATATATACTTCCATCAGACTTGGTTTAAGGTTTGACTATACTTCTACATTAGTTTTTGCTTTTCTATCGACTATCCGTCCTTGACTACCTATTTACTGGAAGCTAGAACAATAAATTATAAATCATTAGTATAATCAATAATAATAAAATAATTAAAATTAAATTAAACATAATTTATAATCATTAATTGATCGGTCTATATTAAAATTTATTTTTTGGTGGGAAGGGAGGGGGAGGGACACCGTGTTAGAGGGGCACCAAATTGTTATTATATATATTTTTTCTCTCTCATTAGAATCAGAATGTTCAAAAAGTAAAAAGTGTAATAACTCAATGGTTCTTATGGTGCAAAAGTTGCGTCTTGGAGTAGTTCAATAAATAATATTGTATCAACTCAAGACCTGGCACTAGAAGTTCAGCTAAATAATTGTCTTGATCAGTCGGACTAAATTGTACTTGCCCCATGCCATGCATATGCTTCTCCTTGTAGAGATATAGCTTGTAAGGATTATTAACGTATAAGGCATTCCTAAAAACTATTTAAATATTTATTAGAGTCTATGGATTTCTTTATCCCAAATACAAGTAACTTTTTCCAGTACTGTATAATTTACATGAAATAAGATTTGCCAAAAAATAGGATTACAACTATATTTATTTGAGCTTTTATTACACGATACAAATTAAATCACTACCCCAATAATAACAAATAAAATTAGTAGATTGTATAAATCTAACTATATATAACAAGAAAATAATCTAGCTGGGTCATAATACAACTTCATATTATTGCTAGTTATCAACACTTTTACTTATATTACGTTCAGTTTACGTTTTTTTTATTATATAGTATTATATTTTTATACAATTTAAATTAGTTTTAATACTTTTAAATTGTCATTATTGCTTTAGTGCTAAATAGTTGTTTCTACCAAGATTGTTTTGATTTTTCTCTTGGTGAATAAAACTCAATGAACAAATTTGATTGAGGATTGAGGATGTCCTCAATGCCTGGTGCATAATACATAATAGGTTCTTGCAGTAGTGTGCCATTATTCGAGAATTAATATCCTCGTTATCAATTCACTAATGATATTAAACTTAAGTGGTCTAAACCTGTATAGATGTATTAAATATGAATTAGCGTTTGTGACTTTTTTATTAAAAAAAATTTCCTCTTTGGGTTTTTATGTACTGTTATCGCTCAAGTTCAAAAATAGGCGAATTTCAATCGTGAAATAGCACGTTAAGTCACATGCTTTATAATTGATTTTTTTTTTTGTTTTCAGGAAAGTAATAAAAAAATGACTTATAGTTCTAACACTCAAATATATTGCTAAACAATGTTATAGTAAAAATAGATAGATAATAAATAACATTTATCACTTTATATGGATACTAAAAATGTTTTAGTTTAATCAAACTGGACTGTGAAAATAGAAACATATTAAACAGCTTTATTTTAAAGTAGGAAATAAGTGTAAGTTTATATTTAAATTAGCTTCCAGATAACTACAGTATTCAAGAAACATGGACCTAAAAAGGTAAGAATAATTTTATTACTTAAAAGTTATTTTTAGTTGTCTCTAGATTTACTTTTTCTAAATGCATTTCTTCTTTTTATATAATATTCATGATAACAAATGCCTTTTTAAAAGTACCATACTTCTAATTAATAATGTTTAAAGTACCAACTCCGTATTTTTTTTCTCTCAGTCAATGGGCAGGAGATCGCGCACATTTATAGTAACAACAGAAATATAGTTTGAAGTGTGGGGACATTCAAATGTTGATATTTTTTTTTGACAAAATGGCGAGAAAAATTAAACAATTTCCTCAAGCGTTATATATTTTTTAAATCTACTCATTAAAGCTTTTCATTTGATACCCTCACTTAAATTAAAAAAAAAAAAAAAAAAAAAAAACGCGTTACACAAATTATCCGCTATTTTGGATTTGAACGGCTAAGAGTATTGAGTTCCCTATATTTTCCCTGTGTAAGATTAATAAAGGTATTTATTACTGCAAAGTCTCATGTTATTATCTCTTTAGTTTAGATTCAAAAGTTATTGGAACCGCGTACATGGTGACAAATAGACACAGACAGACAGTAATGAAACTATAATGGTTTCTTTTTTTTAATGGAACCTTAAAAAGGATAATTTGTTAAACATTAATTACTATATTAATAATCTTGAATTAAATAATAATAATATTATTAACCCTTATTACTTCACACAAAAAACATTTTTTATGTGTTCGATTTTAAAAATTTTAAGAGATATCCGGTATCTGGATTGGGGAACTTTTATGGTCCCGTGTCTGTCAAACGGTCTGTCGGATCAATTTTCTGAAACCATCATAGTCTAAGAACCGGTATAAGAAATATATACCTTCATCTGTTATTTAATGATAATAAAGAATAAATGATAGAGAATTTATAGATTGATACATCGCAAATAGGTTACCTAGCTAAATCGCGTACCGATGATGTAAAATAATAAAATGTTTAAGTCCATTTTTTCGATAAACTACACCGATGTTATTTGAAAATCGAACTTAGCTGGTGAGAGAATTCACCCCAAGGAATTAAAAAAAAAATATGGGTTGCCTACTTTCCTCTCTGGCCAACTATGGAGTTGCCAGGATTAAACAGGTGAGTAAACGTAATTAATATACCCTTATCGGTTATTTAATCGAATTATATATAAAATAAAAGGTAATTTTATTCCCAATCCAACCGTATTAGGTTGCCTTAGTTAATTTGGTTGAATCCATTAGATGTAAAATTTAGAATTATAAAAAAAACTCGCCAACGACTATTCATATTATGAAATAATAAGGTTTTTTGTTCAAAATGTACATCTATCAAAAGGATTTTTTTTTGCAGCCAGCACTATATTAATTAAACCGTCTCGGCTTATTAAATTTTGTTGTTGTTTATCCATGCAAAAAATATAAAAATGGACAGATTTAAAAAGAAAATAGTCACCAATTGATGTGGTGCAGTCCTTCCTCGCATCCTAATTCGCGTACTTTAATGGTTATATGCTTATACAACCTCTATTTGTTAAATTAATTTACCCCTCCCCCCTGTTTTCTAAATCTGACAAAATGTATTTGATTTTTTACATGAATTGAACTATCAATTTAACAATTATTTTAAAAGCACAGATGGTTAAAATTAATCTGGATCTATATGTCGGTTAATTTCATTAAACCATCACAATTTCAGAAAAATCAAATAAGCATTTTTTAAGGTATAGGTACAATTTTTTGTACCTATAAGTTAAATTTATGTTTGTTTGAGCATGTGAAATAGTAACCAATGGATGCAGAAGAAACATATATATGGGACAAACAATGAGCTACCATCGTAAAGTCATAATTATGAAGAAATGACCAGGGCCGCTTCTAGGATCTGAGGGCCCATAGGCTGGACTTGTGGTGCGGGCCCCCTACATGGTTTCGACTTGGCTTCCTACCCCCCCCCCTCCCCAAATTTCCTTTACAATAACTCATAATAAAGCTCGTTTCGCTCACTTAAATTAATATATAATTTAAGTGAATGCGGTGATTCTTTTCTTGAGGTCATTTACAGCTAAAACCTGGTTTTGTTCAATTGCGGATTTTTTTTTATTAATTCTTGTTTATCTTTTAAATAATTAAAAAAACTCGTATGCTTATACAGATGACGAAACTGGTAGATTCTATTGGCAAGTGCAACAAATAATGTCGAGTAAGGATATCCNAATTTCAGAAAAATCAAATAAGCATTTTTTAAGGTATAGGTACAATTTAAATTTATGTTTGTATGAGCATGTGAAATAGTAACCAATGGGCGCAGAAGAAACACATATATGAGACAAACAATGAGCTACCATCGTAAAGTCATAATTATGTAGAAATGACTATTAAATAAAACACTGGCAGTGTCATCGACAACAATACTTTCCTACTGTAACATAACACATAAACATCTCACAACACCAAATTGTTTAGTCATTTATAGCTTACCCAACAACACGAGTTTGCTGTTTCACTCACGATTACTTTAGCTGTATTTCATTTAAACGTACAAAGATTACAGAATCCTGGATTCTATTGTCTTCTGTAAATTTGAGTAACATCATGAAACTCGGAGCAGTTTCAATGATAATATATTATTCTAAAACATTTCGAAATAAATTTTTGATTCATTGTTACTCCATAACATTATAAATCTTGGAGCTAAGAGGTCACTTAAGCATAAAAATTATCTTTTTATCAGGCATCTAAATTTTGTCAATTTTAACTTCGCTATCAATACTAAGAATAAAATAGTAATATAAAGAACAGACTACTTACTATAAAGGCTTACTATTATAAAGTAAGATACTTACAATTATAGAGACCCTTAAAGCTTATTTATCTGGATTTGCATTGGCCTCTAGACTCCTTTGTATGGTTCTTAGCTCCTACTAGAAAGTTAATATTTTACAAAATGCTTTTTTAGTTCCAGGATTAGAATCAATCACTAACTAAGGTTTTGCCTATATTTAAATATTTTAAAAATTGTATAGATATTCACGCTTCGTAAAAGAATTATTAATACAGGAATTAATTACTTAAAGGGATAGTTAAGAGATGATTATAATTATAATTTACTATTATTATAAATGACATGAATAATAAAATAAATAATCTGCCAATTTTTTAGGGTTTCGTTGGTAAAACCAAAAAAAAGAGACCCTTATATGGACATAGCTTCTTTCGCGTTCCACAACAAAGTCATCATCTGTATTAAATAATGTGATTCCACTAGGATTATAAGCGTTGCTTTTTTACCTTTTTCGATTCTCAGCGGGGTCATATTTATTTATATTGTGCAGACGAAATTGACCCTTTTAAAATCGCGGCTGTTCAAGAGAAACCGAACTAAGACTTTACAGGATGCCGGCCCGAGGCAAGTTTTAGGATGGAGCGAGATCCAACGTCGGCGCCCCTCTTTGCTTGCTTCTAATTTATAATACATGGGTGTCGTTATCAGTACAGTATTGAGGGGGGGGGGGACACATTCCAGGAGGGGGCCCGGAGAAAATTTTGAAAATATTACCACTCAAAACAGCGTTTTTATGCATCTCTTAGGAGGTATTTGATGTTAACACTTTGTCACAAAACAAAGTAAACCTACGGTGTAGTTCGTTGACAATTGTATGAACACAAGTATTTTTACAAAAAATAGCAACCTGAAATAGTAACTTAAAAATAGTATATGAAATATAATAAAAGTTGTGCTCCTAATCATTGTAGATTAAATAGATCAGTAAATAGCCATTACGCAATAATACTTAAAATCTATAATAAACTATGTAATTTAATCAATAGTTATGAAAAGCAATAAAAACATGTTATTTTAGGGTTGCAATGATATAAAGTTTAGTTCGAAACGGGAAATTGGATTTTGAGGGGGTGGTCAAGCTATACGCCGGGGAAGTGTGACGTCACTTACGTAAAAAAAGTGTGCTGTTAGGTTAGCTGGCTCATAACATTAGATATACGACTGGGTTTTATCAGTGCTATTTTATTTTAGAACCGGGGACCGAGCGCTTATGGCGCTTTAAAGAAAGAGCTATTTTTTAAATGTAATGGAAAAATTAAGAAACAATACCATTTTAAGGCATATTATTAAGTATGCTTGGTTATCCAATAAGTATAAATCCAAAGGATCGGAATTAAATTTTATTTATTAAATGTATCCAGTTATTTTAGTCCTAAATATGAATATGGCGTCTGTTCCTGAGCTTGAATTTTTTTGTTTGCTACATTTTGACGTTCTAAAGACATATTGAAAATAGGCAACATGAGCGTGGTCGCGTTAATAGAATTCAATACTCTTTATTCTTTTAATACTTCTTTCTTTAAAATTTGTCATACCACATTCCATTTTCAAGGTGGGAACACTGCCGAGATGATCGTTACCCGTAAAACAATGTTTCGCTATTGCGATTGTCACGATTGTCACTGTAACAATTACCTCTGTTAATATTAAAGCACTGGTAGCACAAATATTTTCAAACTACAGTCTATAAGATTAGAGTTGGCACAATCGAAGGAGGGAAATAACAAATGTGGAGGTAGTTTTGGGGTTATAAAAAGGGAAAATCGGTGTTGCCATATTATATTTGTTTGTGAAACAGGGGTAGAGTAGAGCATTTTTTTTCTGAAGTTGCATTCAACATGGGGGACCAATAAAATCGTTTCCCTCAAAATTTTCCCGCCTTTTGATTGTGCCAACTCTAATCTT